>JAQGCX010000232.1:0-20900 GCA_034700205.1 Plectus parietinus
CATGAGACATCTCAATTTTTCGATTGAGTATCATTCATTTATATGATAAATAACTATTTCCTGTTTTTGTCTCACAATGATATTGGCAGCCAAAATTCTTGCTATACGGTGCGTCCTTCAAAAGCAGTTGACCGTCGAAGAAATTATGAGTATAATTTTAGCTCAGAGGCGTCAAATATTCGTGTGCGTCATTTTAAGAGTCCAACCCGTCCAATGATGACATTTTTATTCTTTATCGACCGAAATTTCAACGGTCTTTGCGACAATACAATCAATAGCGAAACTGAACACAATCATCAATAAACAGAACGTTCATCGCCGAAACGGGAAGAACAACATGGGATCACTGGTTACATATGTATTTATATATGTACAAGCAGCAAGATGCGCCGAATTCGCTAATATCACTGCGACCACAGGACGGATTTAGCGGTACGGTAATCCATAGCAGACCTCTACTATTTCACAGTGTGGAAAAACAAGAGCACAAGTTGATGACATGAGATAAAATTAATCGACAAGTTGGACAAGACCGAAAGTCATTGCTCTGAGTCTGGGCACTACGACAGAGCAGCAGCGCTAATCTGCAAGCGCAGAGACACGCATGCGTCTCCAAGCAGTACACAGAATGCGACGAACAACCGAGCTCTGAAGCTGTTAGTGGGACGAGAACGCGCGACAGACAAAGCGACCGTCACCTTTGAGCGGCAGAATCACAACGCCGTTTGTACAAAAGGATCAACGCGAACGCCTTCATGATGTAGTGCAACGTTCAGCTTAAACTCATATGTATGGCAGATCAGAGCTCTTTGTGCACGAAAGCTAAAGCCAATACATGCAATCAATCATCCGGTGCCTAACCGAACATATATACTATACAGGCCATATTATCGTTCGGCGTGATATCGTGCAGAGAAGAAAAGAAATACAATCATTGATTATGCAAGGCACGAATGTCGACTTTAGCTTGGAGGCGAGATTTAAAAATGATGGTGTCACCGACCGCTGGCCAACAAACGTCTTGATCAGATTATGCAGCAAGAAACCAACTGTCAACATGAGCAATCAATTCTGTCGGGATGTGGGGTGGTGTGCAATTATGATCAAAGCTGCCAATTATACATCAGCAGAGAAACCAAGTCAACATTAACAAATGCCACGGCCTATGATTACGCAAAATAATGCTGCACGGTACCAGAACAACAATTTCAGTCAGTCTTTGAGACAACGATGACAAAACTTTACAAAAACTAAAATTATAACTCGGCTAGAAAGAAAGTGCGCACCGAACCTTCAATTTCAACAGTAATGGCGAACTTAAATTAATAGCAAACAACAAAGTAGCAAACTGGTCATTGCGATAGTGTTAGATCGCGGTAGTAGTGCGGCAAGGAATCGCCGACTACGCCAAGCTCGGCATTGAAGAAGGTGTCGTCGGAAGCGACCACCTGCTCTGGGGTGTAGACCCGTCGCGCGGCGTTTCCGGCGGCGTCATGGGTAGTCGTCGTACTGAGGACGGCTGCTGCGGATTCAGTTCAACTTTCGTCGACACGATCGTCGTCAGAACGGTCGGCTGATTCTGCAAAGCGATCGGCAATGTAAGCACTGTCACCGTTATGCGTCTGCCCAAGCCCAAGCAGTCCGTCACCAAATACATTCGTCTAACCAGCCACCCCCTCTCCGTCTACTGCAGTCAGTCGTCGCCATCAATATGATGAATAGGAAATGCGCACAATAGCACACTATATATAAAATTTAACAGCTAATATTAATATTAAAAGAAACATAACAATGTTCAAAATGGTTTGATAAATATGGAACACAGGAGTTCCAAACATGAACAATATGTCAGACGGACTCGGAAGCAATGGTAGGCACACCGCGCACCCTCACCTCTTCCTGGTCCTCGTTGATGGTTGACAATGAGTCGTTGCGGTCGAACATTTTGTTCTGCTGACCGTTGACGTTGCTCATGGTCATTTCCACCTTGGTCGTGGTGGTCACAGTTGCCGTTAGTCCACTGCCGTCGTTCCGATCGTTCCTCGACGGTCGTCTCTTCGGCGTCGGCGGGGGCAACCGATTCGAACCGTCCGTCGTCGTGATCTGCAAATCGTCCAGCGTCAGAAGAAGCCTTTATCATTTATAAAGGTCGACATACTTCGCTATTGGGACCAATTAGCGACAACAGCACGGGCAGCAGCGCCAGACCATTGATCAACCCGAGGAGGATGAGCATGGAGAGCACGAGGAAGAAGTACCTGAAAAATGAATACATGAGACGAGAAAAAACGACAGGAAATACGAACCTGACGATGAACTCGAACTGACTAAAAGCGAGCATGACGATGCCGAGCAGCGTCGACAGACCGCCGTGCACGACCGGTACGAACATGTGTTCGAGCGTGCGAGCGACGCGCTCGTTGCGTGTGCCGAGCGTCGTCAGGAACGACAGACACACGTGCACCGTGAACTCGACGCCGATGCCCACCGCCGTGATGATCGTCACCGCCGACACCGGGTTCAGCTTCAGTCCCGCCCATCCCATGAAGCCCGCAAGCTCCACCACCATGATCAGCACGATCAGCACCACCATGCTCGACGTCCACGGGTTGAACAGCAGCAACGAGATCACCAGGAACACGGCGCCGGTGATGATGAGAATCGCGAACATCAAGTTGTTGGTCAGGTGCAAGTACTGCTCCCAGAACGTGAACGGAATGCCCGAGGGGAAGTTGGGCAGACCGGCGTCATTGAACTTCTCGCAGCGCATTCGAATGTCCTGCAAGTGAGCAATTGATTGTCTTTTAAATGATAATGCTGGTTAGCGTTGCATACCCGAATCGCGTTCACTGTCGCGGCAGTATCGACCAGGTCGGTGAGGTAGAGCGGGATTTGACTGTAGCCGAACGGACTGGCGGGCGGCACGACGCTCTCTTCGTCCTTCAGCGCCCAGGCCGGCGGCGTCGGCACGAACGAAGCCTGAGACACGTAGTACATCATGTTGTCCAGGTTGTACCACGCGGTCAGGTAGTTGTAAAAGCCTTCGTTGTTGATCGTGTCCGACGAATCGACCAACCGCACATGCCCAACCTGAAACGCAAAGCAATTCATCAATTGATCATAAAACAAATAGCGCACGAAGCAAAAAAGAAATCCGACATACGCCGTCAAACGGACACCTACCCTGCCAGTGCAGTTGTAGTTGTTGCCGAAGGAACAAATCAGTCGCCGCGCTATCCTCGCCTCTTCATCCAACTTCGCGCCTTTAGCCACCAATCCAGTGACGTTGTCGATTTTGCCGGCGCTGATGGCCTTGTCGTAGTGCAACTGTACCGAGTTGAGCCACGATTTCATCATGCCCATCCAGTACTTCTCGCTCGGTTGTCCATTGACTTTGACGACAAACTTTGATTGTCCTGAAAGGAATTGACGAGACTCATAACGGTCATTATTCTAGTAGAAATAAAACAATCGTACCTAGTTCCTGTCGATACTCTTCGATCTTGTGCTGCATAGCGGGAAAATCAATGTCGGGCCCTTTGAGCACTGCGAACATGGGGTAGAAGCTGAAGTACTTTTCGCGTGCCTCCAAGAAGGCGCCAGGGGCGGTGCCTTTGGGGAGCACGTCGCTCAGTTCGAGACCGAGCACGATTTGTGACAGACCCGCAATGCCCGCGCCCAACAACAGTGTGCAGAACGCGAGAACACCCAGCTGAAACAGAGAAATTATCATTTTATACTACTAATTTCTTTAGCCTACTTAGCGTATCGTAAGGTAAAAAGCGTACTGTAGAAAGCACCGTAACCCCAGAATTTTACATCGGCATTAACGACTAAATGTCGTTGTGGGGCGCATACTAGAAATGGATTTAAATCAAACGAAGTAATGATACTCCATTCAATATATTCTGAATTTGGACAGCGCCGGTTAACCGTTAGAAAAATGTTGACTATAATATCGCGGTGACAGTTCGAACCTTGGCAGTGCCATTGGTGATGAACGGAATGTAGTGATTGACAAGAAATCCTTGTAGCGAAAAGGAGGACAGCGACTTGGTATCGCTTGTGGTGGACGCGGAATCGGCGCTGGTCTCGAGGTCCTCGTAGGGGGGAGGCGCCTCGTGACCGAGCGTCGACGTCTTGCTGAACGTCTTCTTCTTGTGCACCGTGGTCGGCTGCACCTTGTCATGGTCTGGTTCCCGCACACAACAGCAAAGATCAATGAAGCCGCGCTGACGGCGGCGCAGGTCGAGCGCCATCATCGCCGGGTACATAGTGATGATTGCGATCAAGTTAAAGATCAGCAAAATCGCCGTCTGAAAATAGGACATTCGGTAATGAACTGCATTCAATTAGGCTCTTTGTTTTTCAGATTGTCAGGCGTTGTTTATACTCTCGAGGCTGTTGCGCGGCTGTAATGCAAAACATACTAATCAATATTGCACGTTTTTCATTACAGCCGCGGAACAGCCGGCCTCGGATGTTAACACGGCCTCGTCCGGCTACCATGGGAGTGACGCCATTCTTGGCAGCAAGTCACATGATAGCCGGACTAAAAAATAGAAAAACCAAATAGTCAATTAGGCTCTACGTTTTTGTTAAGCATTCTTGGTGACACCGGCGTAACTGTGAGAATGACGTCATCAGTCTCATAGTTATGCCGGTCTCACCAAGAATGCATAACAAAAACCAAGTAGGTAATTGCCCATCAATCGCCAGAATAATTGCGCAAACTTACTTGAAGGCAGAACGACCGAAGCGCGGGAATGGGGAGAATCGAGCCGGCCAAGAAGGCGAGAATGTTGTTGATGGACGTGAGTAGAACACTGAGTCCCGTCTCCTTCATCAGGAAACCGATCTCGTTGTGGTTGACGATGCCGACGATCTCCTTGTAGTTGTGGACGAGCAGGAACATGTCGTCCACGCCCAGACCGAGCGACAAGAAGGGCACGATCTGCGTGGTCGCGGCGTTGAAGTGGATGTTGACCCAGGACGAGAAGCCCAAGCCGGCGATGCTGGCCAATGTGACGAGCAGCACGCCGATAAAGCCCAATCCGGCTACGCTGTCGACCGCCGGCCGACAACCGTTCAATTTCATCAGCGACACGCCCGAATAGATGAGCTGGAAAAGGATTGAAAAGTGAAACGGTTGGAGCGACACAGACACAGACCATTAGGACGTAGCCGACGAAGATGACCATGACGTTGAACTGACTGAACTCGTCGAGCATGTCCGAGATGGAGGTGGACGCGAGAGGGTGCACTTGACGATTGCTGATGTCAGCCAAATTCCAGTGGTGATTGTAGATGAACTGCGTGAAGTTGCGCTGCCAGGAACGCACCACCTCGTTCGCCTTCTCCGGGGTCCATGTGTGCAAATCCAAGTTCGTCTTCACACCAACCTTAGGGTTCTGCAAGAACAAACAGTTCAATCATCATACTTGACTCATCATTTCTTTGACAGTAAAGAGCCTACTGTAGAAAGTACTGTAACCACAGAATTTTAGATATACTAAAGTGACTAAATGTCGTTGCGGGACATTTACTAGAAATGGATTTAAATCATACGAAGTAATGATACTCAATACAATAAGTTGTGGATTTTGAGAGCGCGCGACATTCAATTGAGAGATTTTCGATCGATTTCCAGTTCTGACTAAACTTTCCGAATGAAATTAACTATACCTTCCAACGGAGAAACACATCGTGACCAGAGGAGACGAGGAAGACGCTTTGGAATGCTTCGGAGGAGACGATCTGTCCGTCCTTGCGCTTGACGCCACCCACGATCAAATCTTCGGGCCAGGACATGATGTCGCGCGCGAAGCCCTGGCAGCCGCCGGTCAAAATGTCGCCGTAGACGGGGTACTTGGGTCGCTCGTCTTCGGCAAGAAACTCGGTCCACCGGTCTTCGTTGGCCAGCATCCACTCGCGCAACGACTTGCCATAGGTCAGACATGGAATGTCCCGCTCGTCTTTTTCTTCCGTTGCACCTAAAACACCACATTCCTTAATCCCCATTCATGCATAAAACAACAGCGCACGGAAGTGTCTTATCGACCTGACTGATTGACTAACAAAAACAGAATCTAGTAACGCATGAATAGGTAAAGGGAACAAATGGCTATTTCCATTACTGCGACGAAAAGAGCGAACCGGCACAACATGGCACGACGAGTTGTCCTAGGGCAGGACAAATCCAACTACCAGCGACACACAACGAAACTCAATACGAAAATCTGAAACGGACGCAAAAAACTAAGTACTGTACCATCATTGTCGTCCGTGGCGTTTTTGCCGCCATAGTCGAAAATGTCGTCGTCGTACGCGTAGTAGTCGGTGTCGGCCTTGACGGGCGTCGTCAACGCCGGCTCCTCCTTCGTCACGCTGGGCGCCTGTCGTTTGCGCCGCTTGCCGCCTGAAAAGAGTGCCCCGCCTTAGTCGAGCACTCCTGGCAAGCAAACACAGCGCCAATTGCACAACAAAACTGAAACCTTGCATGCTTAGTTACTAACTGAATTTCGTAGCAGTTGTTGAAAAACATGGCGTGCATTACATATAAGCCCGGTGGCGGAAGCGGGCATGTCGATGTACATACCGAGAAGATCGGCGAGAAAGTCGTTGGAGTTGGAGGTGGACACGACGGGCAGCGGTTCTGCCTTGAGCACAATCTTCTTATCAGTCGACTGCGCGTCGTTCCACTTGGTGAACTTGGGCAGGGCGGTGCAGATGTCGTAGCCGTTGGGACTAGACAGCGGACACTCGGGGTCCAGCGGCTCGATGCAGTGGCGGTCGAGATAAGCGGCGCCGATTCCCGCCTAAAAACCACCAGATTAAATTGACTGGGGCAAAGTTAATGGCGACGCACCCGCTCAAAGATATTGCCGATGGTGCCGAGATCAAACAGACTGCCGACTTCCTTGAGAACGGCAGTCGGGTTGAGATTCTTCCACGAGACATTACCCGCCGGCAAAGAAGAAATAAATGCCGTCATGTCGGATCTGCAAAGCTGACGTCATCATCAGCCGATTTGGACAAAGTATTATTGAAATTGATTATTACTTTGTGAAGATAAGTTGCCCGTCCTCCCCCTCAAGCACTCAGCATTGCACAAGAGGAACGCCGTCCTGCGCGGACGCGTGGGAACGCCGTTCAAAGAATGGCAATGTGCCGACTGACGCATAAGCGAACGTGCGTAAGGCGACAAAAAAGCGCTCATGCATTATTGAGCAACGCCGACAAGCCGACAATGGACGACGATCATCTTTCGCTACTCGCACGGCGGCCGAGGCCACCCAAAGGCCGGCTCATTTACGGTCGCGCTGGGCGGGGGGAAAGGGGCGCAGCGCACCTGGTTACACAAAAATGCAACAATCGCCGATTGTTGGCACGCGTCGCTGCGAATCAACGTCAAAGGACTCACGAGACTTCGAGCGGCGGAAACGGGCCGAGGGGTTTCGATCCTTCCCAGAAACAGTCGATGGGCGTGATCCAGATGCAGGGGATGATCTTGTCGAGCAATCCGCCGATCAGCGATCCCAGCGCACCGTTGTCTATCGGAGGCGATGGAGGTTTGAAACACATGTCCGATAATGTCCAGTTCCTGCAATAACCAACATTGTTCATTGTTCACAGTGGCAACAGTAAAAAAAACTGCATACTCTCCGAACATGTCCACTTTGAAGTTCGCGATTTCGTTCATGATTTCCACGTGCTTCAGCAGATCTTTCTTGTTGAGAACGTTCTTGCCGACGACGTCCGGCGTTTGGATGATCACCTGGAAGCCGCCGCCCAGACCGTTCTCACGAGGAATCTCTGGCGCAGATATGACGGGCGATATAGGCGCCAACACGCCAGGCTTCATCGTAGTCACCATGCGCGCAGCTACTGTGTCTGCCTCTTGTTGTACCCGTGATAAATAGTTCATTTCTTGCTCTAACCGGCCTCCTTCTGCAAAACGCGAGACGTGAAAAGTGGGTATGCGAGGTAATTTTTGGTATAATTGATGCGTCTGTGCGGTAGTTGGTCCCGACTGTTCTCTTCCGGCAACCGGACACCAAAGCGAGACTGCACCCGCCCTTTCAATGCTTGGGCGGCGAACGGACAAAGAATAAACAACACAAGACGGCGCCATGATGGCCAATGCCAGGCACGGGGTCCCACGCACAGCGTGCGCAAAGGTGGTCGCTGACAGCTCACACCTGAGACAAGTGGCCGACGTGTGTATGGCTATCGTTTGCTGATTCTCGACCGCGAATCAACAGAGACCCGACTCCGCTCATCCGCTCGTCCCTCGCGCATTTCGATCGGTACAACCAGACCAGGGGAGCAGCCATCGGACGACGGCGCTCGCCGCCTGGGCAAACACACGGTCCCGGTCAGACAAAAAACGCATCTCTTATCGCTGCAGCCTCCATCGTCTGCCAGCCAACCAGCCCGCGCACCGCTCTCGCCCATCATTAGGCGGCTACGATTCCTCGCCTTCCATCAGATACGACGGTGTCCGATGGCCGATCGGGAAGAGGTCAGCGCATGTTAATGTGCATCTGGCGGAGAGATAGCGCCTCCCATCGACCGGCAATGCAACAGGACAACGCGATCGTGGAATGCGCTATGACTGGGCTCTGTGTAAACAGCAGTGTAACAAAGACTGGTTGACCCTCGCCGGGTTTCCGTCGCGCGGCTTCCGAGTCGGTTGACGTCGCGCACGTCAAGCGGCGAAACGCTCAAAGAACTCGGCGAGTGCAGCCAGGACGGCAATACAAAAACCTTGGTCAACATTCCTGCCGACCTCATGTTGCAAAGTGCGACCCGACGGAGCGCAAGTCACACACTCCGGAAGCCAGTGGACCGAAAAAAGAGCGTTCAGTTGCGATCGTGAGAGGAGTGCACGCAGTGTGTCCGGTTATCAAAGAACGGCCCTGAACCCGCTATTGACACCATCGTATATTGGCAAATAGCAAACGCGCTCGGGCGTTTCTGCTGATTGACACTTTCTTTGTGACGTTCATCACGGCGGCGGAAAATAAACAAAAACCGTTGCTCCAGCTGTGAGATGGACGGACGACTGTTACTCAATCATTCACAGAGCTACTCGGTGGCTCTCGTCCAACTAGAAGAACGACTGCTACTATCGATCTGCGTGGGGGGTCGCGTCTGGCTCAGTCGTCTGGCGATCATCTCGGCCGTCGGCCATAGGATCGGCGCGTATATCATGCCATAAGGGGCGTTTATTGGACCGAAACAAGCGACGAGGACGTGCGAGAGGCGTCCACGGCCCGACCGATCATTTCTCGGGCGACCGGCAACGTGTGGGCGCGGTGTTCGGTCGTTCGGCCGAGGCGGAATGGCTTCGAGAACGCCGCAGGAGGCCCCAATAATTTAGTGCGCCAACACAAGAAAACAGACAGCCGGCCGTCAACGACAACCAAGGCGGCAGTCAACGGACACAACTACTAAGACTCGCGTTCCGTGCGTCGGCGGTCTCGGATTGCCGAAACACACGGACGGTCGCTAAGAAAGCACAACAGCTCGACGGCGATGTGGCTAAACAACGTCTGCGTCCCTGCCAGTGCCCGCCTCCCGCTTTTTTGCGACCATTGCTGCTGCCCACAACAAACAAGTAGGAGGCGCAGAACACGAGAGAGAATCGGATGACCGCATCACGCAGCCGCGACACGTCACGTCCGTCTCAACCGATCAGCAGAGCGCAATGATTGCGCTGTGTCGGTGCAGTGACGAGAGAAGAGGCGTCGCGTTGCGTCGCGGCAAGGGCGCCGACAAATTTGGTCCCCGCTGAGGCCGTCAGGACAAATCGCTTCATCTGTTCCGTCGGCCGGCCGACCCGCGCCTCCATCGATCGACGCTCGTTCCTAGGCGACACACTCAAGGTGACACACGGACTGGGTGGCGTGATCTTCTTGCCGCCATTCAGCTTACTTCCGAACACGTCACAGTTTAGGCCCATTGCTCACTCGTCAAATAGACACACCGCGTTTTTGTCGTCGTCATACCGACAGCGTGGACAGCGGGGACAGCAGATAAGCCAACGCCAACAATCGTCGGACCACCCGGTAACACGTGACGCACACTCTTCTGAGTCAACAAAGACTTACGCGACACCCAGAGCTTGATAATGTCCGTCTCGATATGCGCGCTCTGCAGTCCCGCGCAGCACACTCCGAAGGCGATGAAGAACACGAGGAACACCTCGAGGGCGTGGGCCTGGACGAACGTCCCGAGGAAGAACAGCAGTTTCTGCATCACCCCTCTCGAGTATAGCGCCGGTTTGTTGCCGATCGCCTTTCCCTGAAAAGAACCGGTCGCAATGATCTGTTGACTGTTTATTGCTGCGTCTGCTTGTTATCCTTTCCCTGCCAATGTGCCAATACTCGCGCGATCGCCGGCGATAAAACAGGCGAGACGAAAGGTGCCCGTTGGAGAACCGTCGTTCAACGACTCGCCACGCTACTTCCCCGCACAACCGGAAAACGCGTGCGATTGTCCAAGGCAATCACCGGTAGTGCCACTTGCCATGTCAAACTGATCATTCCGACAGCTCACTGACGTAACCCCCACATCCCTGCGCGTGACCGTTTAGAAAGCCGATAAATAGAATATAGCGCACGACTTTTTAGCGCCTTTCGACAACAAAAACAGCATGCCGTCACTTTAGCTGCCTGGCTATTTGGCGTTGTTAGAAATGGAAATTTTAAAAAAAACGAACCCGTCGAATTTGCTGTAGACACATGCCGGCATCGCACCATGAAGGTCGCTGAGAAAAGTCCTCGTGCCATTTGTCCGAGTAGTCGTCTGGATTCGAGGAACTGAGAAAATTGTCCAAATGCTGAAACGCGCGCAAATATACTGCACCGCATTAAAAACCGCATGGCCCAATCAATTGTCGCAACAAGAAGACATGACATGAAGG
The DNA here is from genome assembly GCA_034700205.1 of Plectus parietinus. Taxonomy (NCBI): domain Eukaryota; kingdom Metazoa; phylum Nematoda; class Chromadorea; order Plectida; family Plectidae; genus Plectus; species Plectus parietinus. The sequence continues at coordinate 10,931 of JAQGCX010000232.1, forward strand.
AACTCAAAAATCGAAATCGTATGCGGTCGATGCGCAGAGGCGACCGCAAACTGGTTTAAAGGCTGATTCAGAGAGAAAAATCGCAGACAGTAGGTGTATGGTTGGCAACCACTTATCATGGCGCCGACGAATCACTCACTCACTCGCGACAGGAATAATAATAGCACTAGAATACTTGTAAATAACTATAACTGAGCCGTACTGGTTTGCCGCGAAGACTGTGCTGCTCGGGAAGCATCTCGTCGTAGAGATCGTCGTCGCCACGGCGCTGAATCAAACGCCCCATCTTGGTGCCGACCAGCTTACTCGTGGACTGCGGCCGGTCGCGGGCGCAACGCCGATTGCCTCGCTTGCCGCCGGGCGACTCGTCCAGCAGCGTCAGCATGGCCCCACCGCCACCGAATCGACTGATAATGCCGGCTGACAGTCAGCAGAAGCGGAGAGCGGCGTCGATCACAGAAAGTTAAGAATGGTCAGCAGCTTGTGGATGAAGCCAACCACACACCGAGCACTCGCAGTGCCAAAGTGGATGACGCAGTCAGTCGGGCGCGGTTGAGGCTCCCTCGCGCGTCCCGCCGAATCACGCCACTGGCTGGCCGACGCAGATCGATTTTCTCGTCCTTGCTATAGGGGGCGCGCGGCGGCAAATTCAAACGCCCTGTCGCACACGCAAATTGCCCCAGTCCATATGGCGGAACCGGAGGTCGGTCCGAGTAGTCGAGGTGGAATAATCGGAAGCGACGACGTCGTCGACGACCAAGAGATTGGATGGCGACGTCGTAAGTGATTCAATCTTTGATACGTATGTGCTCCCTTCGCCCGCGCTATCTTGAGTCAACACGCACCAAACAACAAGCTCTGTCAGCAGAGCAATGAGTTGGTGAGAAACGGTCGAACAATTGGCCGCAACAATGTCGGCGATGCAGACATTTTCGAATACGGCCGAACACAACGCAGAACGCAGTAGGAACACTGCCGCATACAAGGTTACGTCGGACGCGACGTGCACAGACAGCGCCAACGGCGGCAGTCGTTGCCGATCGTTGTTGGCGACCGACCCCACCGCCGCCTGACTAGTTGTTTGCGCAAGTGCCGCCCTCTCGCGGCCGATGTGCCATACGTATCTACGTCGCTTTCTCTCCTAACTTTCCCTTCTGTCACCTACAAACTGCGTCTATTTGCTACAAGCTTGGCAATTTATGCTCTTCACTCTATTGCCGCCGCCGCCATCGTTGACCGATTCGAACGAGAATACGGCATTGCACAAGAGTTGGGCGAGTCTGGCGGCAATCCCACTTTGCCCGTCCGAGCGACCGATTTCTATCGTCCAAAACTACTTCAACACCTAACATCTAGCGCTCTAAATCCTTCGTTCATCCAAACTACTAAACCACGTCGTCTCAACAATGCCGTATCTACAGTCTACACTTGCATCTTTGAGCATATAGCAAGAAATTTTGAGTCAACAGAAGCACAGAAAACTAAAAAATACGTGCAAATGTAGCAGTTGGCATGTGCGAGCATCCATGACTGCAATAGGCCATGATTCCCGTGCACACATCGTGGGAAATTCTCAATCACGACGCATGCAATGCAACTACTAGAGCGGGACTTTTCAAGCTCATCCTGCGTGTGCCTATTGTTGTTCCTGAAAACTACTGGAATGTGACTCTGGATACGCACAAAACGAAAATACTAGTAGAAGGTGATAGACTGGATTGATTGACCGTCTCGTTAAATCTTCTAAACGTGTTTCATCGTTCAATTTGCAGCTGCGATCCTCCCTGCTGAGCTGATTCGGCACGCGCCCAGACGCTCTATGACTCAAAGCAAAAACGTGTGAATCACGCTCATTGCATAGAATTCAGCGTTTAGAAGCAAAGTTTTCTAGCAATCTGATGCGGAGACTGAGATACCCATTAACGAATGAATACAAAGTTGAGGAAGAACAGTCGATACATTAAATATCACAGGGATGCAGCACAAAAGATGACACGGGCGCGCAATGGATGTTTGTTCTCCCGTTAGTGTGAGGGTCGGGAAGGTAAACAACGAATTGTCCGTGGCTCCCGCCGTTGTGTACTGACGTTTCGTCGTCTGGCGCTCACGAACAAAGCGTCGAGCCTTTTTCAAGCACAACACAGAAGAGTGTACGGACAACTATACGCTCGAAGATGGACGCGTATGCAAACAGATCGCTGGCTCTATGTCACGACTGATCGCACGTTAACGCATGAATGAACTGGAAATTGGACGTACCTCAGTGATAATGTTGAGGACGCCGTCCTCGCCAGGCTGGTTGTGGACGCCTTTGTCTTTGTCGGGCTGCGGGAGCGGCAGCGTATCGCTGTTGCTCACTTTCATCGTCGACCAGTGGGCTAGCTAGACGCGTCACTGGATGTGCGAATAATACCGGTGAGGCGATTGCGGATGCGACCACGGCGAGCAACAAGAATGCCTTGTTGCGTGGCACTCAACGCCCTGCAGCACTGCCACTTTCGCACAGGCAGATCCGATCCGTCTGTCTTCGGGTCCAACGGGCGACGTAATAGGCCAGCCAAGCGTCTTCGACACCACCGCTGCGCGTCGATCCCCGGCCGGTCAGTATTCTGTTTCTGTTGGGACGGTCGGTGAGGCCGGCGATCGCAGCGTCGCATGCGCTCGCGCTGCCAGATCGGGCTGAAACCAGTCCGCAGAAAGTGGACGGATCGGGGCGCCAGCGCTTCGCTCGGCCGTAGTCCCCAAATCAAGGAGCCGATCTCTTCAAACTCTTTCTCAATCCACCACCGATTCGTCCGGTAATGTCGTTCGTCTTTTTTCTCCTGAAACAGAAGGACGCACTTCTCGCTGGACGCACGATTGATTTTCTGACCGGTTTGACCGGTCGAACTCGCCGAGAAGGAGCGAAGAGGAAGAGGACCTAGTACAGGCTCTACGACGGTGGTTGGATCAATTGATGCCAACCTTGGCTAAATTTGTCGCGCGCGCGCAAAATCGCCAGCACGAGAGCGACGGGCTGGCGCGACCCTGTACCATAATCGTCAATCAACAGAGAATGAGAGACCCCATGGCTTTGTTCGGTTGAACCGTAGCGGACAGAGATGGTGCGGCACACGAGAGCGGAACATGGTGGAGGAGGCGAGCGGTGGCGCGTTTCCGGACGAGAGCGCACGAGTCGGTGACTCGAGTCGCCGTCCGTCAATCGGCAGTGGACGCTGGTCGGTCCGCGCGCGCCGTACAAGCGCCGCGTCGAGTGCCCAGCCGCGGAATAAACATCGACGTCGCTTGACGTCGTCGGCCGTTTCTTTCACTCGCCGCGTAAAGTCCCGATTGGCTTTTTCCGACAGTCGGACAGTCGGCTCGCCCGGTCGTCGCGGCCGACCGCCCCGGATCGTCGCCGCTCAAGCACCCACTCGACCGGCGCTAAAGAGGATTCGTACGGCAGCTGGCATCCGTCAATAGGTTTGGTCATAATCACTCGGTAACCAAAAGCGCGTGGCGATGTGTGCCGAGTTTCGCTCGAGCAAGCCCATCCCAGCCCCTTCATCCAAACATTCGCGCCTTTGCTCGCCCACCACTAATGCCTCCGTGTCCCGATTGGTTCGACGCCGCCCGCCACGACCACTGCGACAAAACGGCCGACGCCCGATTCTGCAAACAGAAAGGTGCGGATCCATTGCCGAGGTGTAACGAAAACTAACATCATCTGCGACAATTACAGCGTCCACAGCCTACGAATCCGGCGGTGCATGGAGCGGCTGCGACAACGGTGGCATACATTCCAGTATATCGGACATCGGACTTGTGGGTCAGTGGCCGGTCGATTCGGTATGGGCAATAGGCAGTCGTGCGCTCCTGCGAAACTCGCAGCATCTGCACGCAATAGCTATCGCCTATTCATTTATTGCAGTGCGCCTTTTCTTCGTAGTTTCGTATTTTTTTTACCATGTGTCATTGGAGCACGGTGGGATATGATTTTTTCCTGTACAATGTTGCTGCTCGTCGATCGCTGCCGCCATCCATCACAAAGATGCCAGCGGCCGCTCGCTACAGCTGAAAGCGTCACTCCCAGAAGAGCAGTTCTCGGTCTCTTCCCCAAGCACTATACCCGAGATCACTTCGCCTGTCAACAATGATGCAATGCACGTGACAATTCGGACCGTGCTAAACAACTCATTGACATCGATCACTTATGAAACAGCCGCATTGTCAACGCTGAACGACACGAACGTAAACGACACCAGAACCAAAGCGAACAGCACCGATTCAACATCTCTTTTCTCTGAGCTTTCGGCAACTTTGAACGTCTCTTCGATCGGCACTTCAAATGCAACTTCTTCATCATTGCCACCAGAAGCGATCCTATCAAATGCTAATTCGATCAACACAACGGAATCATTGAATATGACGAAAATACCCGAAAATTCAATTGCGATAACATGCTTCAAATCAAAGTGGGACACCATCACTGCTACATTCTAAAGGGCTGGGCAGACTTCGGACGCTCGCAAAAACGTTTTTTTTTCTAGAGTGATTGACAAGAATGCATTATATATTTTGGCGGACCGTATGCAAAAAACCGCGCGTTTTTGCGAGCGTGCGAAGTCTACGCAGCCGGCCAAATCCTGTTCATGGAACGGCCAGTTTCATAAAAACTTATAAACTGTTCATTGAAATTTAAGGTCGCTACATAACTTTATTGGTTTTATTGTTTCAATAAAACCAACAAAGTCATGTAGCGGCTTTTAGATGGACTATTGGTAGAGGAAAGACGTTCATTCATTTTATGAATAGTTCATCTAAATTTTAATGAACAGTTCATAAGTTTTTATGAAACTAGCCATTGGAGGGAATTGCATGAATATTTCATTGAATTTTCCATGAACAGGATTTAGAGTGTAACAACACAACCACGAGCACCGCCGGAAATAGCTTCAGCTTCAACAACAAATGCTTCCACGACTGTCCTTTCTTCCACAACAGCAAACTTCACAACCGAATCAGACAAGTCAACTTCATTCGTTGCAATCTCAACGACTGAAAACAAAACAATATTTGGTGAGCCGATCGCAGTTTTAACAATCAGCCCCAGCCCTTACACTGCGAGTATGGAGCTCCAAACACAATTGAGACCAATGGCACCAATGACCAACGCCAACATCTTCGCCATATCCACCCACAGAAATCTTCAAAAAGATGACTACTGTTGTTGCTATAACGCTTTATCACGAAAGCGCTTTAGTTTCATCTTCGGCTCCAAACACAACGGAAACCAGAAGCACTACAGAAACGCCAGCATCCTCAGCAAATCCAATCACACTGAAGGTCTTCAGCGAATAGACGACTGTTATCTCAAGCACCGCAAGTGTGACGATAACAACTTCAGTTTGGAACACTTCATCCACATCGACACTGACGGTTGCAAGCACGACAGCGATAACAGCGCAATCGTCTCCGTTTGTGTGGAAATTGTTGACGGACGCAGTGGGATTCAATGTGACGGCGAACGCGACGCTTTCGTCCGTGACGGAAGAGCAAATTGGCATCGCGGGGTGAGAGGTCGGACTGATCGTCGTCTGAGCGACGGCGTTCCAAGCAGCGGGCGCCTTCTTCGTCTTCAGCGCCGTCCAGTTCTGCCGATCGCCAAGTCGGATAGCGGGAGCCTAGTCCATCGCAGTCACCGAAAATGACCGTCCCAGACCGACGCACACCGATCCGTTCTTTTCCATATTTGATACAAAGAACATAGTGCACTTTCGCTTCTCTTTGCCTGATGTACTTCTACTCAGCGTATGTAAAAAGTTTCTGGTCTGAAGTCCATCGAACTTTAGTGGTACAAGGCGGAGCAGTTGTGGCAGGTTTTTATTGTGTAGGTTGTGGTCCCATATAGATTGCCTGAAGTAACCCCATACTACCGTCTTTGTTGCTTGAGCGCTGTTTTGCAGTGTGTAAACAAAATTGTCGCGAATCGCGATCGATTCGATTTGGTTCCTATCGATCAAGACAACTCAATAGGCTGTTTCTCTTTTCAATCTAGCCCAGCTGAAGCTGAAACCAATCGTTTAATGCCCCAGTTCTAATCCTATGTTTGAATTTCAGTATTTGGTCGTGCATTTTGGTCGGTCGGGCCAAACAGATCATAAATGGGAGGTGACCACCACCATCACGAGCCGTTCAAAGTTCCCGATTACAAGAATTTCAGCAACTGGCATGCGTTTCCGCAACTTGTCGCGCATCAAGAGCGTCTCGCACTAGTCGGACTGAAGGATCCGTGGATCAGGTGAGACTTTTTCATTGCAAGTACAGTCGAACCGGGCTACAAGAGCATGCAGGGGAATTCAGAAAATTGCTCTTATAGCCGGGGTCGATCAAGAATTGTCCTCAGGTAGTGTGCTACCGTACTACCTTTAAAAATATTTTCTAGGGAGGTAATGGGCGAGCGAGCGAGATAAATTACTAGGTCACAGTGAATTGAGTGAGCAAGTACTGCATAAACTGCTTTGACCCAACCAGTAATCTGTCGATCGTTTGATCAAAATGTCAGTAAACAGAGTACGTTGATAAATTTTGCTCCAATGCTCTTATATGCGGGATCAAATGTGTGTTATAATAGAGCACGGAAATTCATAAATGGCTCATAGCCGGGGTGCTCTTGTAGTCGGGGTCTACTCCAATGTTATAGCATAGTACTGAGCACGAGAATTAACAAAATTGCTCTTATAGCCGGGTTCAACTGTATTTTATTTTTCTCAAGATTTCAAGTTAACCCGCAGTTCAGTGTTTTTGTCCCGGACCTAGTACCCAATGTTGCAGGAATTATGTTCACATGTTCGACTACCGCCACGGATTAGAGAAGCCATGGCGACGGATTTTCATGAACACGGTGTTCCGCGGATGGAAGATTGGCGTGGGGGCGGCTATCGTCATGATCGCCCTTGAAGAGTTCTACATGAAGTCGAAGCACGGACACACCAGCTGGGGCGCCCATCATTGAGCATTCGGCATTCAGCAAAGTTCGATCCATAGAGATTTAGATCGATAGTGAACTTGTATAATTGCGCCACTGTATGATAATCTGATTTTGTATCGGTCTTTGAGTGAAAGCCGTAGCTGGTGTTAACAAATTACAGATACCGATAACATTTGCTGTTTCTAAGCACCGCTCGCCGAATATGAACTGTAATTTGCAGTTGTATTGCGATTAGAATGCAATATTGCATGTTTGGCGATTGACCACGAGTCTGTGGTCAGATAAAATGTGTCATTCTTTGTGTTCCTCAATGGAGCGCTTGTTGGACAGTACAAACGTCCAGTAGTTGCACGATGTGTTAATATGCGTTGCAACGATAACGAACGTCGATGGCATTTAGCCTCGATTGAGTTCTGAATCGGTGCGTGTTTGGACGGCGAACACAGGAAGAAGGACGCATTGGACAACGTGACCCGATTTGCGTCCACAAGGTCGCTCTTTTCGGCCGTCCCTTATTTATAGAAAGTGCACAGACGCCGCCCTCTCAGTCCTTGTGGCGCTCTACTGGAACATGCGTCTTATTTGCCTTTGCAACGCTCTACTGGTTCTACAATGTGTGGCGCAACCCTCTTCGGCCAGAAGTACGTGACCATAGGTCTTCAACGAACATTGCTTCGCTTTAGGAAAACGACAAACGCCGGACTCAGCCAACGACCTCGCTGGCAGCGTGCTACGTGAATTGAGCGGTTTTCTTAATGGTCTGACGGGGAATAACATTGACAATACGCCCGTGTTGAGCGCAAGAGATGACAGCATCGGACTCCAGCCGAGCGCCGTTGTTCAACCCAACGCAATGCCCAGCATCAGCTCCTGCTTGGCAGACATGGCTAGCAACTTCTTTGGCGGCTTACTTGGCGGTGGCCAAACTCCAACGTCCTCAGCCACATCCTTTCCTCAACAATCAAACAGTATTTTGCAATCCAATGCGAAGTTTGCCGACTCCCCGGCGTTGTCATCTTCGCCATCCGATCCACTTGATCGGTCCGATCTGACTGGACGTATTCTCAACGGTTTCTCCGCCCAGCAACGGGGACAGTTGCAGAACTTGCAGCAGCCTGGAGAGCCTGGAGAGCTGCGAGCGCCCGACGTACCAGTGCCAAGCGACGTCGACCGTCAACGGCGCAACATGGAAGTGTTGATGAAACTGCGCGAACGGCATCTGGCCAGAGAGCTGGCCAAGGGTCTTTCTGCTCGTCAGGCGTCTGTTCCTGTGCAGTTGATTGAACCGCAAACGCAAATATCGCAGACGCTCGGAAATCCGACAAGCGGCACTCAGCAGATTCTGGGTACTGGACCTCGGCAAGACAGTTTCTTGGACACGGGCGGACTGAACTTCGACCGCTTCGTCGTGAACGAGAAAAACGGCTTCGACGCGCTTGGCAGCCCCGTCGTCGGCAACTGGAAAAAGTCCGGACTGCAGTGGACGGACGGCGATCTTAAGCTCGTGGACGTTAAAGGCAACGACGTTCTGGGCAACGACGTGACCGTTCGCGACAGAAGCATCGATATCCCCGTCCGTTCTTGGTGGAACATTGCCAATCGATTCGTTCCGCTGCCCAATGACCGACCGGAACATCCGGCTGCTCTGTTGGCAGGCTAAAAATTGTCTGCATGCGACAATTGCCTTATAGAGACTGTGTACAAATTACGTAACCCTTTTGGAGGGGGGGAGGGGGGAGTTGAGAGGGTCGGTTACACGTGACGTAATCATGATGTCATCGTAACCAAATCAATCGATAACTGTATGCTACAACGTTAGCGTAACCAAGGAGGGTTGACTATGCAGGTTACGGAAGGGGGGGGGGGGTAAAAGAGGCCAAAAATAAGGTTACGTAATTTGTGTACAGTCCCATACAGTCTGTCTCACTGGTGCGAATGCGATGCGATCATACATACTGCGTCAGAGAGCAATTTGTGTTTCAATACTATGCTGAAGTATTATTTTTGTTCATTAGTAAAGCAATATTGGACGCGCTTTTTGTTCGAAAACAGTTTAGCATTGTTGTACTGACAGCAATAAACAAATATTGGACGCATTGTGTATGGACCGCCCGCAAGAGACAAAAGATATTGAAGAGGCAGTCGCCGATGTAATTACGGTCAAAAGTTCGTTGCATTATATTCGACCCATTGACATAGTGCAGTAGCGTCGGACTGCGGATTCGCGCCAGGTGTGCGAAGGATTGAAGGATTGTGGGTATGGATGAATCGCCGAGCTCCTTCCATTTTGTCCCAAATCGCAGCGTCGATCCGGAATACGCACTTGTCCTCTCCTAAGTTCCATCATCCGATAACTTATCCGACGAAGATGGTAAGTGTGCGGCATTTGCGAAGAAATGCGGTCGCCGACTGCTTGGACGCTTTGCAAATGAGGGCAAGAGTTGCGCAAATAACAAAAATCGTTCTCGGCCGTCCACCTTACGATGACAATGCTCTGCATTCAACGACACGCTCTACTTTTGTCAGATAACAATTTCTCTGTTTTTCCAAACTTTGCATATAAGAATGTGTCAACTCTTAATAACAATAACAAGCACCACATACTGTCAACGTATGCACCTGATCGCGAATTCAAGGCAACAAAAGGAAGTTCACTTGAAATAGATTATGGCAATATTGATTAAGCACTCTGCAGTCCATCCAGAGATTCCTGATCGTCATCTGGATGAAATTCAACGGCACTCGAAGTTCGCACATCATCTGCGGTTGATAGTAATCTGCCCATTGTGTTGCTTTCTTCTGAAACAGTGAACCTTAAAACCAGGGGCCTATTTCATAAAGGACTTGCAATTGCAAATTGCAGCTTGCAGTTTCATTCTCATTGGTCGTTTCCATGGAAACGCGCGAGGAGGTTGGCTGCCGTCAAGGATTTCGCACGCGTTTCCATGGAACCGACCAATGAGATTGAAACTGCAATTTGCAAGTGTTTTATGAAATAGG
>JAQGCX010000233.1:0-20885 GCA_034700205.1 Plectus parietinus
AACCCTCTGGACCGTGGGCTATTATTTCTGCGTGGGCTACTATTTTTGCGTGGGCTACTATTTCTTAAAATACGGTAGTCAACATTTTGTACTCGGTGAAGAGAAACGGGAGGGTGACACCGTAAACTGCCAGGGACATATTTCACTAAAGCTCAACAATCAACAATCAGCACAGGCAAAGTATAACAATATCGATTGTTACACTTTGCATACTTTGCGTGTGCTGATTGCCGATTGCTGAACTTTAGTGAAATAGGCTCCAGGCTAAGAAAATCGTAAACCCACACTACCGGGTTTTTCCGTAAACAAGGCCCCGCCCTCATGTTTTTTATTTGGATTTATTTTCCGAATAAAAGGCCGGGCCTTGTATTTGTAAAAAATGTTTACACATACACAGTACACCTGGTCGAGCTCCAATACATGTAAGGCCGGGCCTTTTGTTTAGTGCTCAATATGAGGCCTTCAAAAGCCTATTTTCCTATTTTCCGAATAAAAGGCAGAGGCCTTGTTTACGGAAAACCCGGTATCGTTGAGGGATTCAGTGAGTTTTTGTTTTACACCTCAGCGATACTCAGCGAGTACAAGTTTGCGTCAATGATGAGCGCCTGAGAGAAAATCATTTGATTTGTCCTTATTTTCCTTTCAAGACCAAACCCCAGTTTTTTCTTAACTGATGGCGAAATTTTGATTATAATCGTGCACCTGCGCTGGCAGCCCACAACAAAGGTGTGCGTTCATCCATGTCGCCGCAGTTGACGTTGGCTCCGTGCTTGAGCAGAATGTGTAGAGTGTGATGTCCAATTTCCGGCTCGTGTTCGCTGATCATTGTGGCGTAGTGCAAAGCGTGCGCCCCAAACAAGTCGGGCGTGGACGGAATAGCGCCTCGGTCGAGTAAAGTGCTGAGCGCTTCTGGCTGACGACAGACCACTGCCCACTGCACTAACGAATGCTTCTCTTTGTCCACATGGTTGATGTCTGCTCCCTTGTCCAACAGGAAGATTGTTGCCTCCACGTTTCCGCTCATAACTGCTAGCGTCAGTGGGGTGTAGCTGAAAAATATTGCCGGCTAAATGCCCCTGACTTCAATTGATAACTGACCCATTTTCATCTAGGCTATCGATCAACGATGGGTCTTCGTCAAAAATTCGTGCCATCGTGGTCACGTCACCATTGTCAGCAGCATAATGAAGTGCCACTCTTCTGTGACTATCGCATGCGGTGACGTCAATGCGAATTTCCTGAAAAATTGGCACAAAAAGCTGAATACAGTAATGATATTTTGCGTACCGATTCGTTGTCAAGTAAATTAATCGCCTTTTCGTTGTCTCCATCCTCCAGAGCTTTCATTAACGGATTAACGTCTTCATCATAAGGGAAAGGAGCCTCATGAACGGCAACGGCTTCCTCTTCATTGTACATGGTAGTAGCCAGTGGTCAATGCAGTCGTAGTGGACAGGCAAAGGACACTAATGGGCCAGCGGCTTGGGCTGTGCTCGTGCTAACGCCGTGGATGACTGACAGTGCTTCGCCGTCTCCAGGACAACAGTCGCTGGCACTAACGATTGCGCCATCGATCGAAAATGGTTACTTGTGTCGACGGCGATGACGCAATTAGTCGACCGGCCGTGCTTCCCACCACCCTTGCACCAGTTTCTTGCTTATGATTAGGCCTATTTGCGACATTTTTGTCTCAACTTTTGAGTAAGCCGATGCATTAGCGTGTCAAGCCGATCCTTCCATCTGTTTAATGGATTTCGTGACATACGTCAAGTAAGTCATGGTGCACATGGGTCTGCTTCTTTGTCAGCGAGCTGTGAACATCTGTTTGTGAGGAAGAGTGATTTATGCGCAGATGGAAATGGGGCGTTGCAATACGACGGCGCATTGTGAAACGACAAAGCATGAAAATAGGCGGCACGGAATCACGAAGCATCTTGTCGATCCGTCAAAGCCTGTTTAAGATTGGCGACGGTCGCGGCGGCGTCTGGCTGATTGACAGTACTGGCGTGACGAGAAATGATGGCCGAGTTGTTGCTACGCTCTCGATTGATGGACGCTGCGTAGCTGCGGTGATGGTAGCTGCGGTGAATGCACGCCATCACCACCAGCCACAACTTGCGATCGACGTAGAAGTTTACGACGGGGTCGACGATGGTTCTGATGAGGAGAAAGATGCGTATCCAGCCTTGGAGGTAAACGAGATGGTACCATTGAAAAATGACCTTCTCGCAGGTATCGAAGTTGACGATGAGCAGTCCGCTGAGCGCCACGAGCGGCAAGTAGCTGACCGTGTATCCGCTCGTGCACACACCCAACTTGCGCAGGCTAATCACTGGCAGGCTCGTTGGCCGCACTGGACCTTTCAACCGAAAACTGTTCAGTCCGTCGTAGTCGCAGTACTTCTGAATCCGATACACAATCACCATCGTCACCACATACATAAGCAGCACGCCGCTATAGGCGAATATTTCCGCGAAGCTCGCCCAAAGAATTATTGGAACTAAGCAACTGGCGACAGTGCACCGAATTGGCCACGTCCACATAGGATTCAGCGCAAACGTCCAAAGAAATCCAAAAACGAGAGCACAAGCTGCTGTTCCTATTGAGAACAATGCGATCATGGTCAGACATATTCGAATAGTCACAAATTTTCGATACTGAAGCGGGCCAGCCACGGAAATAAGTTTCAGAGCTGTAACGGACAGGATTTGACAGGAAGCAAACCATGAAGTCATGAACAGGAGGACGTCGAAAGCCACGAAGAATCGGAGATTGAATTTAGTCAGTATTCCCAACAGAGTCAACATTGTGCATGCCAGCGCGCCTATCGAGTCACCCACTGATCTCGCCAGCAGGAAACTGTACAGCTTGAAGGGCAGACGCCGAACGCGTAAGCCCGTCAACACCACGCTTGAAAAGGCGATATTCACAGTCAACGACACGATCGCCATTGGCAGCGGAGTGACGAAGAATATTTGATGCAGCGATTTTCTATCTCTCAGTGGTGTGACATTAGCCGAAATGGTGAAATTCGCCAAGCGAATGTACTTCGCCCTCAGAGACAGAAAGCAGGAATCGTTGATGAATATAAAATTGTCGTTGAACGCCAGGGGCTCCATGAATAGCTATGTATTTGGAGAAGAAGCGACTATCCGCGATCGAAGCGGTGCTTCGATAAAGCGGACGTGTTTCAATTAGCAGCGTACGAGTATGCGAGAAGACCGGATGGGTGAAGCAAAAATCATATTGGTGGCATTGTTCGGATTACGCACGTCATATCCTCCGCCGGGCGGGACTGATACTTCACTTCGCTTTGCATGCAGGAACACGTATTCTCTTGGTAAACCACACCGACTCATTTCCTTCTCGCGGATGTGACGATGGAGGAATGAGTCCGCCAGCCACTGAAGAGCGGGATTGGCGCTGTTCAAACACGGGCTGCACTTCCGTCGCCCCGCCATGATCGTCTCCGACAAGCGCTAATCGGCTTGTTCAGCTGAGACAGCGCAACACAATCTCACTGTTATCTTGTGCGTTTCCTCGCCGAGATTATTTTACTGGTCTCCTCGAGCAGTTTCTACCATCCCTCCCTCGTGCCCTCGCCAATCCGCCCGTCGGTCGCCCTTAGTGTTCGCCCGGTGTGGCAGCTGCTAATGGGAGCAGCTTGCGCAAATCGATGCATGACAAATGTCCCCAGTGACTTGCACAACTGCGCCACAGCTATCGGCAACAATGTCGCCCGTGCTGGGTCGGCTGCGCTGTTTGCAATATACATGTAGATGGGATCAGTCCACTGGTACTTTTACAGTCGAACCCGGATAAGTGCAGAAAATGCGTATCAATTGTTAGAGCACACGCCACCGCACAAAGAGGCTACGGAGTTCTGCGTAGTGAGTTTTTATGTTGGCGTGTGCTCAAACAATTGATACGCATTTTGTGCACTTATCCGGGTTCGACTGTATCTGGGTGTTGAGCGCAAACTTCTTGAAATGGATTCAGGTATCTACGTACTAAATTTTCATATTATAGTTTGCAGTGGTAGTGGTGCGAATGGCAGTTGATAAGATAGTACACCTCTTTACTCGGCAGATCACAACAGCGAAACGTTTAGTCACTCTGCAATCAAGTGCGCACGCGTAGCAGTAAACAAAGAACGGAAGAGAGAACGTTTTTGACAAGTTGAGACAGAGAAGAATATCCTTGTTCGCATACTTTGTTCAGACAGGCGACAAATACTGCGATGGTCGAATTATTATTATTAGACGCACGTCAATTAGCTCATACCGAAGCGCAAATCAAGAGGAACAACACGCGTGTCGAACGCTAACGTGCACAAAACACAATGTGTACAGAGCGACAGAAACACAAGTAATAACAACAAGTACCCTGTGAACTCCAGGTTTCCACGCACGCTAGCAAAACAGCGAGCAACAATGTCGGTAACGGTGCAAAGACGAGTGCACAAAAGTACGGAGTAGCTCTAGGGTCATGGCCGTCGCCACCATAGCTGCCCTCAGTAGTACATAATCGGGAAATTTAGTACGCACATTCATCAATCCATTTCAAGAAGTTCGCGCTCATCAGGCAGATACTCAGTGGCGCACGTGTTGAAGAGAAATTATTTGAAATGGATTTAGGAATCTGCGTACAAAATTTCTTAATAAGCGCGTAAGTAGACGAAGCGTAAGAAACTGAGCACACATGCTGTTGATTGTCATGGGATTGATTAGACAGTACATTGTCGTATTCGGTCAGTGAAGCGGTGAGAGAGAGAGCAGTACGCCGTTACCCTCATTCTTCGAGCACCGCGCAACAATGTCCAAGTGCTACTAGATTCTATCCGTGCCGAGAAAACGCAGAAGCGGAGCGGCCTTAGAGGGAAGGCAAATAAATCTCTTTGCTCACACACACACATCAGTGACTAGCTAAGAAGAACGAGCAATTAGAGTGTACGTACCAGATTGTCACCGACAGCGAACGCAAAAAAACAAACATTCTTCTGCGCTCACTTACTCACGCGTCGCCGCGCAAAGAAATAGTTTAAGATTTGAATCCCACAACGAGAACGACGACGGCGTTGGAAGTATCGGTAAGTGGTACGGTACTAGAAAACAAAATGTATGCCCTGTGTCGCGCGCAGTCAATAACCACACTGTCAATTTTGATTGAAAAAACCGCAATAAAAATACTACGACAAGAGACGACGAACAATAATAAATCGAAATCTGAAGGTAGTAAAAAGTTCACCAAAACACAGGAACATTTCTTGAGCCGCGTTCAGTCATTGTCCAGCGGTAAAACAATAAGTATACTGTAACGGTACACATCGGTGCCATCAGTGTTGAACAGAGCGAAAAAGCGCAATGGAAGCAGCAAGAAAAGTGCAAAGATGAAACGAACAGAGCCGAAATACAAAACAGAACTGTCGATGATTGTGCAAAGCATGAGAAAAGGTTGGATGAAGCAAACTTGTACAGATTCATCGCGTTTGTTCGACTGGCTGGCGTCGGCGACTGTTCTAAGCAACGTTTCACAACAGTCGTTCGTAGCCGGACAAAGCAGCTGCATAGGTAGCGATAGTGAATGAAGAACCGAGCTCGTAACTGAAGACAGACAGACACTCATGGCTACGACGAGCATATACAGTTTGACGAGACAGCGACGACAGACGCAGAGAGAACAAGACCCTGTGCCGACACGGGCAAGAAGACAGGCAGAAAAAGGGAACAGCAGAAGAGCGTCGTGGGCGTCTACGTGTCCATCATGTGGTGCTGGGCAGCCACTAAGGGGTCCATGCCGTGTGCGGCGGCGCCCCACGCGGCCACCGCCGCCTGACTGTGCGCTGCGTGATGCGGGTTGTATGCGTGATGCATCATGTGGCCCATCGCCGCGTGCGGCAGCAACATCTGCGAAGGAAGGCCGCTGAAATGCAATACGCTCATCCTTATTCCATAACAATGGGCTAGCAATCAATTTTAAAACTGTCTCCATTATCAAATAGCTAACTGCTACACTAATACCGTATTTTCGGAAATAGTAGTGTATGTACTATTCATTTCTATACGTGTAATGTACGGTAGGGTCAAAATTTGAGATTCAATAGGTCCGGCTA
The DNA here is from genome assembly GCA_034700205.1 of Plectus parietinus. NCBI lineage: Eukaryota > Metazoa > Nematoda > Chromadorea > Plectida > Plectidae > Plectus > Plectus parietinus. Next base: position 6,113 of record JAQGCX010000233.1, read on the forward strand.
GTACTAATATGTGTTCTTTAGACCTAAATACAATCTTAGTTTGGTTTGCAAGCTCGAAAAAAATCGCAAATTATGAACAAATACGGTAAAATTCTACTCAAAATTTGCGACTTTCTTGCTCTACGAAGTGAAAATTTAGCTCACAGAGAGGTTGAAATAATAGTAATACACGCAGAAATAGTAATACAGTATTGCTATTTCCGAAAATACGGTAAATATCGTACCAGACATTCAGTTGAAAAGTCAAACTACAGTATAAGTCAGTTAAATGCAACTTTTTTGGAGCCCCGAGTAATCATTTAGTACTTGAGCGCGATTGGATAAATGCAACTATCGTTTAAATGCAACTTTTGGCTAGTATAATCAAGTTGCATTCATCAGATTTATACTGTAAGTGCAATGAATAAAACGCTTACCCTTGCGCAGCAGAAAATGCCTGCGAATGAGCGGCGGCGGCGGCGGCGTAGGGGTTGTAGCCGCCCATTCGATAAAGATCCGTGGGATGGTTGTAGCCCATTTGACCGTTGTCAGGACTGTAAGGGTTTGGACCTGAAATGATGATTGAACGATGTGAACTGCAATGTATATATGTGAATGTACCCGGTGAAGGGCCGGGACTTTGTCCGCTGCTTTTTCTCCGTCGATTCTTGAAGACGTTGACGACAGGTGATCGGCCGGCGCGGTTGCTCTGATCGATCATGGGTTGAACGATGCGTCTGCGAGCATTGATGAACCTGAAGTACTGTAGTGCTCGAGAGAGAGAGAGACAGACAGAGCTGTGCGTGCGTACGACGCGCCGCGCGATGCGATCTCGGCTTGTGCGGTCGTTCAGCCGCCTAATCGCCCCCCGAGGAAGTCTGCCCGGCAATCGTTTGCCGATCTTACGGTGTTATCGGCCGCCGTTTGACAAAGTGGCGCTCTCGGCGTGTTGTGCTCGTGGTGGTTGGTTGGAAACAGATGCGCAGTGCCGCTCTTCTGGCCGTAAATAACCGCCGCACCGTAGCGGCACGTCGGTGTTCGCAGTCAGCTGTCGGCTGAAGGACGCCAGCTGCGCGCATTCATCACCTGGCCGCTCCAACGACAGCCAAGACAAAGCGCCGAGTAGCCCCCAAGCGCAAAAAGTCCGCCGTCGCGCCGTTCCTCTCCACCTCACAACCCCTGCTGCTCGGTCCTCCGCCCTGCGGCCAGCCGCTCCGTCACCCCATCAACGGACGCTGACGCGGGTCATTGAGCGGTGTCGTTCCCTCGTTCGCAACACCACCGGACGTACGGTACCAGGCGGTGGCGACGGAAGCGTCGGCCCCTCCGCTCGACCAACGTATCGCATATCCCACGAGTTTACGTGGGGACAATGCGTCGGGCGCACCGATAATGGGATAATTAGAGTAATTGTCCAGTGCGACGACTACCGGGCGCAGGCGGCGTCTCTTTCCACGGGCTCGGGCAGTAATTTAACGCATCTGTGCCACGCCGAACGCGTTCGCTGCAACGCGGTGAAGGCCGAGTGGTCGTTGTACAGCGATCGAGCGAGCAATCAAGTCGCCATCGATCGGCCGCAGCCATTTGCGCCACCCTGGTAAAAAAGGCGAGCCCATGTTGCCCGAAGCCGTGCGAGCGATACGAACTCATAAATCGGTCGGCGCCGCTCATTTCGCGCCCATTGCGACGGCCGTCGCTCCGTCCTGCCGCCATATTAACCTCGTCTGTCAATCTTGCGAGAGGAAATGAAGAACAGCGCCAAAATGACGCGTCCGTATTTAAATCGCCCACCCATCAACAGCAGACGAACGCCAGTCAGACTACCGTACCCCGCACGCATGCAAATGAGCTCAGCGCGAGTGGACAGCCCGTCAATGGAGGGCGCAGAACGGGCGACCAAAGTCGGCGCCCGATACGGTCGATTAGGCAAATCGAGGCGATTAGCGGGCGACGGCATCGAATGACCGGCGATTTACGGCGACGACCAAATGGTCACTCGAACGGTCACCGCCTTCCCCCATGAATCATGCAGGCGATACGCACCCTTGACCGCTTCGCGCACAATCACTGCGCACAATGGAGGCGCGGACACAAACAGACCACACAAAGGTGCAAATATCGGTCCACTTACCAATTATTCACTTGCAGTATCGTCAATCCGGTGTCGTTGGCCAACTGCTTCTTCTGGTCCTCAGACGGGTAGGGATGCTGAAACAAGAGCTGCTTGAATGCGTCGATGTGTGGCAAGTAGTGACTGTTGCTGTTGTGAGCAGGTGGCTGTGTGCGACTGCGATTCCCTCCCCCTGCGCGATCGACGGGAGTTCGCGATGAAAGCGAGTGGGCGGCACAGAGATAGAGAGAGAGAAGGGGAAGTGGGCGACCGAAGAGACCGGGTCGGACCGGACGGTAGCGGGCGAGGACAAACAGAGTCGCCGCGGTCGCGCAAACACAGACATGCTGCTGCGGCAGTTTTGATGTCCGGCCGATCGCCGCGGGCCGCGCGCCGATCAAACGTCTGATGGACGAGCATCGATCGATCATGGACGATGCGCCGATCGCCGCATTGCGACCGCGCAACATTGCCAGGCCATGAATTATGCAGCCGAGTCGGCATCTGTCCTCTGCGTACCGTACGCCCAGTAGTCGTATCGCGACAGACACGGCGACGAGCAGAGCAATGCAGACTAGTGGATGGCGGCACGCAAAGTGCGAGTTGTTGATCACCGGTGGACAAATGGCTAATGTCAACGCCGTCCGACAGCTCCGCTCGTAATTCGTCGACGGTCGACGCAGCGACACTCGGTCGGCGATTTGTCATCGTTCGCCGTGCTGCCGACGCTCCGTCGGCGGTTCGTGTTTCTAGAGCAGTCGCGCCACCCGTGCGCCGAATTGTGCGTCATAACTGTCGGCTGTAAATCCCGTTTCGGCCGACCCTCGCGCCCGTAAAAGTCGCTCATAAATCCCAGCACTGCAAAGACGAGCTACGACCAACGAGGTCGGCCGACTCCCAGATCCAACACTTTCGTTCTCGTTCTCTCCGATACCGTATAGCCACACAATGATCGCGCAAAGAAGAAAGAAGTTGGTCGCACAGACAGACCGGGGGGACGGCTGAGAGCGCGTACCGTCAGATTCTGGAAGAGCCACGCACGGAACTTGGTGATCGCCTCCTTGGAGAACACCTTGGGCACCTTGCGCTTGTGACTGCCGTTGGGATGGCCGCCGGAACCCTGCTGGTCGCTGCCGCTCATGACCGAGTCGCGTCCATCGTCGTTCATGGAACCGCATACCGACAAGGACTCATCACCTGAAATTCGGCGGTCACCGCCAGGCTCCTTGAGGCCACACGGACGGTAGGGGACAAAGAGGAGAGGAGGGACAGGGCGAAAGTCGCAGAGCATACGGTCGTCAACACAGCGATCAAGAAACGATAGCGCAACACAGCGACGGACAAAGTGAGATCTGTCAGCAGCGACCGACAACAAAAAAAAGTGACAAGGAACGCGGATGGCCGAGCCCGCCAACGACGACGGCTGAGTGTTGCAGGCGACAAAACGACTGGGACAAACAAAGACGTGTGAAAACACTTCGCGCACCGCAAAAGCGAAACGGAACCCACAAACCAAAGTGTTAATATGCTCAGTAATGTGCGTGTTGTGATTGTGGTGTGAAACTGAGCGTTACGAACACGAAGCGGCACCTACCGTCAAGTGCTGGAAGAGCCAAGCGCGCATTATGTTGGTCGCTACTTTGGGGAAAATGCCGCGCTTCTTTGGCGCCTTGCGGTCGTCGGCAGTGAGCGCGCCGTCGTCCAGTTCGTCCGTCGACCCGACCGACGTCTCGCCTGAAATCCCCCATCTACCAACAAGCGGCCAAATGCGGCTAGTGCCCACAACCAAAAACAAGGCGGCGCTAAGCAGCGACGAATACAGCAGCAAAGCGTGAACACATAGAGCGATGAGACGGTGCGGCTGCGTACAAAAAGCGTGTGCTGAGCAGTGCGAGACGCGTTGAATAAGCCGAATTGTGTGAGTAGCAACTGTGTAGGCAGTTCGAGGCACCGTATGCTCCATTTCGGGACCATGATTGCACTGTGTTCGAGTCGGCCCGTCGAGACTGGTCAAGCGCCTCGCGGAGACGTCTCCCCGAGGACAGGAGAAAAGTCGGTGCGCGTAAAAATCGCTCCCCATCCGTCTTGGACCGTCACTTTTTCACAGCCGCGCATAAATTGCCAACTAGCCGATCGGCCGGCGGTCGTCGCGTCCCGCCGGAGCGCAAAAACGTCGATTCGGAAGAAGCGACGGAGCGCCGATCGAGTCGGACGGGAGCGTACGGCCTGGATTGTCCACCCGGCCCGAGTCGGGGGCCATTGATCACCTTATCTGCCTCACCGCGACGAAAAACACACGTCGGTCTTCTCCCCTAAACCGATCAAGGCGTACTCGACCGTCCCGTCTCCCGGGAGAGTGCGTCCCGTTCCCCACATGCAACAATACGATAAGCGCACTCCGGCGAACAGCGCCCCCGACGACCCCGTACCCACTCGAAACACTAATCGAATGGCCGTTGCCGACCGCCGTTTCGGCTCCCCCCCGAACACGGTCGCCCGCCGCCAGCAGGCAAACAGACGGCAGCACCGCCCGATGCCCAAGGCGGCGCAATCCGCTCGCCCGCCCGGCTAATCGAGTCGGCGCGCTTTTAGGCTAATTGCGCGGTCGATGACCGACCGATGCCGTTCGACACACCCAAGACGGGACTAGGGACTACGGTAGCGTTCAGGAGCGCGCAGCTGGCGACCAAGGAGCGTTTCCGTGCTTTGTCGGCGGGCGGCGAAAGAGACAGCGGATGACGGATTGGCGTCCAGTGGGCGATGACCGCGCGTGTCCATGGCGACACGGCGCGCGTCTCGGCTCACTAATAATAACGAGCACGCGTGACGCAAGAGCGTCCGTCTCCCCCGTCGCGTGTCGAATTACGATCGAATTACTGCCAAAGTAAGCGCTTTGCCCGCACCACCAACGACATGGACTGCGCCCCGCCGTCGCGCTACCGTAGTCGGCACGGCCTTGACGACCGGTCCCGTTGGCGGAGACCGGACAGGAATGTCGGCGCGCTGATGCCCGCGTTGATAAACTGCGCGACCGGCAGCACACCGGCAGATTATCCACGCCCGCCCGTCCGCCTGCCATCGTCCGCCGACGAACCGACAGCCTCACGCGCCGCCGCCAAACCGATCGGCCGTCAGTCACGTTAACGACGCGTCGGAACGGCCCACCGACCACAGCTCTAAATCAACTAACTCGCGCCTTTCGACACACAGTTATCACCCGCCAGTCACAAGCTGGAACTCGACTTCGACTCGAACTCGAACACAGTGCATTGCATGACAGGGCTGGGAAGGGGGGGGCGAGGACACCGGCGTTGAGGAGAGGGTTGGCGAAAAAGGCGTACCTGCTTCGGAGATGGAGTCGACGCTAGTTTGCAGGGGGTTCTGCGAGCCGCCGATCTGGCTGGGCGTGTCGCCGGAAAGCGGCGTCAAGTCGTGGCGCTGACCGCCGGATGATCCGGACGGACTACTGACGGCCAACGGGGCAGGCACTTGAGGGCCTCCGGCCGTTGACGGAGGGCCCCCGGCCATGGCTAAAGGGTGACCCTGTGCGGAGGTGGAAGAGTCGACGGACGATCCGCCGTTGTTCAGCTCGGTATAGCCGGTGGTGGCCTGTAGGGGCAACGTCTGCGGCGAGCGTTGCACTTGTGATGCCTGCAACGTAACAAAGCCGGCGTCAATCACATGTCGCAATGCAGGAAGAACGCCGCGCGATCGGTCATCGTCCATCAGCGTGGAGACGAGCAAGCAAGGCCCTATCTGATTGATGCGCATCGAGCGTCCGCGGCGATCGGGGCGGTTAATCGTCGACAAGGGCGGCGAAGAAGACGGCCGTTTACGAATCGTAAAAATTGCGCCCCGCCCGCCGACGTGAGTGAGTCCGTGGGACGATAATTGATAAAGCGAATCGGTAGTCGTCGTGTCCGATCGCTGGGCGCAGTCAACGGCGGCCGGCGCGCGCGTCGCTCAAATGTAACGGATCGCTTTTGGCGGAACGATTGCATATATTCTGCGACGCAACGCGAAAACCCCGCAACAGATTTAGTGTCGTCGTCTGCCAAACATTGTCATGCGCCGTCCGCGCCGGCGTCGGCGTCTCACGTCGCCCTGGGCGGCATCTTCGTCGTCGTCGATCAGAGCCGCGTCGCAACCCAGTTTCTGCCGCCGAACGGCGACAGTCGTCCACGGTCCGCACAGCCGGCGTCTCCCGTCCCGGCGTCGCTTTTTTTTTCGCTCCGCCGCGCCCCGCCCGTCGAGTTCATCGCGTTTTCTCGGCGAAATCAGCCCGATTATCGCGCACGGTCTCACGCGCACACGACAACGGCGCCCGTCGGTGGTAAACAGTAAACGTCTGGGGATAAGTTACGACAATCGTAAAAGCACAATACGAGGCGGCCTTCAGCGCACGTCCGTTGCCGTCGGGCCCCCGAATCCCTCCCACTCAGCTCATGCCGCCTCGAGTCGGCGGCCCGCCGTCTCCGCAGCATACACAACGACCGTATCGAAATGATTATCATTAGGTGGTGCGTGCGCCGCGGCCATTATCTGGCCGGTAACAGCGTCGGCCGATGACGGATCACCGTGGTCGACCGGCAGAGACAGACAGCCGCGATCGCAACAACGACGGCGTGGTGGCGTGCTTCGGCGCGAAAAATACGGACGACCGTCTTAATCGCATGCGAGGACAGGCGGGCGAACAGTCGCAACAAAGACGACACGGCCGTCGCGGACCACCTTGGACCCCCCGTGTGATGCGTTCCATCGCTCGACCGGTCATTAACTGTCGCCGATCGGGGTGAGAAGCGCCGTATCTCAAGTGGATCACTGTTGGCGCCGACGAGCGCTTGGCGGCGGTAAATATTTGCCGCTTCGACGATCGAGCGTCAGTGCGAGTCCGGTGACGCCAGGGAGCCGGCGCCGGGACCGGGCCATCGATCACGGCGGGCCGGGCAACTGTCGCTCCGCCGGTACCGACGGTTTTTTCGGCGTTGGCCGCGCTCAGTGCCGACGCAGTTGCACCAGGCGAGCACCATCAGCCGCTGCCAGCTGTCGGCGTTTTTGCGCGCTGTCGGCCGTGCAGGCGCTCGTTTGTTACCGACCGCGCTTTACGACCCTCTCTCTCTTCTTCTGCTGCCCGCTCGCTGCCGCCCCGGCAGGCGGGCGAGCAGCAGCCGCCCGCCCTGTCGGACAGTCGCGTCACTCACGCACGCACAAGCAGACACTCACCTCGCTGCTGCAGACGACGGACATGCCGGACGTGTTCTCCACGAGTGGGACGGTCTGCGCCTCGTAGGCCGGCGTCGGCTGGTACTGTCCGGACATGGACGAGCCGCTGTTCATGTTTAAAGGCGGACTAAGAGAGTGTGCCGGCGACGACGAGGTGGGCGGCTGCGAGCTGCCGGCGCGTTCGTCGACGACCAGGTCCATCGGCATCTTTCCCTTGAGACACGTGACGTACCGGTGACAGAAATTGTCGCACAGTTCGTGCACCTGAAACGACGGCTGTCTTTCTGCGCTGTCTGCTGTCCGCCGTGCCGATCACGGCTGTCGGCGTGTGTCGCTCAGTCGTCGCTCGTCGGGAAGAAGGCGACGGCAGAGCAGGACAGACCCGCCCGCCGCCGTCAATATTGATAGGCGCTCGGTCGCATGTCGGTAATAGGGAGCAAAAGCCCCCGACGGACGGTGAATATTTCATGCGCCACCGACCAGCGCCAGCCCCATCGACCGTCCGATCGTCGACGAGTGTCGCGCGCCTCCTTGGAAATATTAAGCGACGACGCGGCCGCCTCCAACGCCCACAAGTCATCCCCCTCCGCCCCTTGCCAATCGCCGACTAGACAGATAGCGCCAATGAAAGCCGGCCATCAACTCGCCCGAGATGGCGCTCAAAACGGGGGCGCACATCGCAACCGCCTAAAAAAACCCACCGGGTCCACAAAAACCCCCGATACAGCGACGGCTCCTTGGCCAGGGTCAACAAGGGCGGAGGGAAAAAGCGAAAAAGCCCGTTGGCGCCAAATCTGGGTCGTAATTCGAGCAGCTGTGCGGGAGGGAAGGAGCGCGAAGGACACACCGGAAGCGATATAAAACGACTCCCGAGGGAAGAGCGCGAACAGAGAGAGAGACTGCCCCTGCGCGGCCACGGCGAGCACGTGCGCGTCCAATTCGCAACGCAGCGGCTACTTTTTTGCGCGGACGAGTCGTGCTGTCGTCCTTTGGTCGCGTTCGCAACGTTGATCGCGACAACGTGCCACCCAAAAAACTGTGCATGATAAGCTCGACAAAGGTAGAGCGCACAAAGTTGCAAGCGCAACAGAAAAAAGCGTCTGGTGTCCGTCGAGGAGCAGCGTGCACCCCCCGTCTCTATCTTCGTCTTACGCCCCTTGGACGCGAACAAATTTACTGCGGTCGTAAAGGCGTCCGCAGCCGCACACCCGGGCGACGTCCGCCAGATTTGCGACCAGCACGCCACGCGAGCGAGCGGCTTCATCCACTGCACAAACGGCTTGAAAAGAAAACGAAACTGACCTTTTCCAACTCGAGCAAGTGAAAGCGCAGCACTTGGATCGCTTGCACCATCTGAAATCAGTGCGTGTGTCAATTGTGAATGGGATTGAGTTGAGTGTGATGGGGGGGTCGTTTGGCGGTGAGTGTTGAGCGGAGAGGTCCCTGCGCTTGGATCGGAGAAAGCGAATGGTCGCGTGTATGTGTCTGTGTTGGCAGCGAACATGCGCATCATCTTGGCGTCTAACACCCGATCGCGGCCGTTCTCCGCGATGGCGGTGCGCGTTAAGGAATCGGCCATGCGCGAGATCGCTATCGGGCGGCCCGGGCGCAGGAACAATACGGCGGCCGACGCGCGCCCGCCCGAGATGAGCTATGTTTGGCGTCGCACATAATAGGATCGACCGCGCTCTCTTGGCCGATTAACGGTCTGGTCGACGGGCCGATTATCGTATTTCCTACAGACCGTTTGCCTGCCAAATGCTAAGTCGACATGGAGCTGTGTACCCACCGCAAACACCTACCGGCCGACGGGCGGGCGTCACTCAACCCCGAGAGCAAAAGAGCGAAATGCACTCACCAAAGAGTCGAGTTCTGGATTGGGCACGTAGTAGGGCTTGTCGGCTTGCAGCTGAAACGTCAGTCAGTCGTCAACGAGGCACTACGAGTACGGCAACGAGTGTGTAAATTATGTCGAGACGACCGAGACACCAACCACGTCAAGACGGCCCCCGGTCGACCCGTACGGTAGTCGCATTGCATTCATCATCATTAATCTTGCGAACGCATCGCTCCGCCAACCGGTCGTCGCGATTCGCCGACGGCGCCCTGCGCCGACCGCCGTCGCTGACAACGGCGCCGCGACCGACCGTCCGTCCAACGCGCAAACGTGCGACGCTGTCACCGGCGTCGACGTCCGTTGACAAGACGGTGGCGAATAAATTGTCAAATGCAGCTGATGTGCAGATTTAGCGCCCTGTCCCCGGTTTCAACGTGCGGCGTCCTCGCCCCCCTGCGGCCCGGGTTCGGTCGGCGCGTGAAATCGCCCTTTACGCTTGCCACAACCGGCCGTTCCGAAATAATTACGTGCGCTATTTGCTCTTTCAAGAAAGCCCATTAACTGGAGCCGCGCGCCTCTCCCGACCGCCCATGAATTTCCAACGACAATCTTGTGTTGATAGCTGAGCCGTTCGATCCCCGCCCGGCGGGCCGGGACCCAGCTTGCTGCTGCCCGAGTTGAGAGTCGAGAGAGCGGCGCTTGCCTCATCGTTGTCGGTCGTTCCCTGCGCACACCACCCGCCGCGTATTGATTGATGTCCGGGCAACGCACGCATTGTCGTCACTACTGTAGGCGATCGGTGTCGCCAACAAGCGGACGTCAAAGGGATGCGACCAAAGAAACACACCGCCGACCGGACCGACGGGAACGCTCGCCAGGCGGTCTTTTCCCCCCGCTCGTTCTCATCGCTTCTTGCCGGAACATCCTTGCATTATTCGACAAGATCGCGTCCCTTGAGAAGCCACCAAATCTCCTTCCTTCGCACCGGTCCTTCTCCTCACCACTGCCCAACGGGTGCGGAAAATGAGAAAAATGGCCCTTCCCGCCCCGCTCATCCCTCATCTCCGCAAGCGCGACCCCGCCAATCGCTTAACCTGATCCCGCAGCACCGCAGATCCCAAGACAAGTATCGCAAAAAAGTTGTTCGTCTGTCGGGAACGGGAAGGAACCAGTCCGGCAGCGCATAATAGATAGCGAGCGGTGCACACAAGGCGCACGCCGAACATCAAACAGTCGTCAGCGATCGATTAGTTTCAGATGACAGACGGTGCGCGCAACTTTCAAATCTCTTATCAGGGCAGTTGTACTCACCAGCTTGGCGAAATCGGCGACGTCCTCGCTGAACGACGAAGACGAACAGACGTCGGCGCCGGAGATGCCGGTGCCGTCGCGATTCTGCTCCCGCGGAGTGCATGTCGCCAATTCGCACTTCTCGAAGATGCACGACAGCAGCGGGTACAGCGGGTGCCTGAACACAGTAAATCCAGGAGCGAATAAGCGACAAATCCAGGAGCGAGTAAGCGACGGTACCCATAGATCGAGTCCTTGTCTCGCTTGAGTTGGTCGTCGATCCCGGGCGCCAACTGCAGCATGTTGGCCGGGTTGGGCGGCGGATAGCCGAGACCCATCGAGTTGTAGAAGCCGAGCGCGGCGGACGCGTCGCCGACAGGGGCGGCGGAGCCATAAGCGTCGGAGGGGTAGACGGAGGGATCATTGTACTGAAAGCGCCGAATAGTCCGAGAATATAAGCGCCAGGCAGGTATAAATCAGGCGGTGGGGAGGGGCGTTCGGAACCAACGGCGGTCGTAAATTGGGGACCGAAGAAGCGCGGGGTGGACAACTCGCTGCGCTTGGCGGACTGGGGACGAAGGCACACGCGAACGGGGGATTTATGCGGCTGGTCGGACGGCTGTCAAAGCTCGTTTTTGCAGGCAGCCGATATATAGCGCGTGTCAGATCGGATAGCGGCTAATTCGGCGGCGAGCGGCGGGGGCGAGTGCGGGCGATTGTGACGGATGATCGCAGGTTAGCCGACACCCGAGCCGATCCGCAGCGGCGTCGGGCGTCAGCGCGACGACCACGAAGGTGCAGTCACTCACCCGCGAGTTCTGAGCCATGGCCGGCGCCGGGGCGGGCTCGGTTAACGCTTGTCACTCCGCTTGTCACAGGCAATCTCGGGCGCGAGTGTCAAGCGACAAAAGATGCACGAGCGCGTCGCCGCGCCGCACACCCCGGCGATAAACCGTTACTGGCCGCCGCCGCCTCGCCGCCGATCCGAAGTGACAGGCGCCGCCCCCCGCGCCGTCCGTCAATCATTGGCCGCCGCGTAAATCACCCGCCCCGCCTCCCCGCCAATAAGCTTTGTCACCGCTCCCGCTCGACCAATCAACGTCGCGCACCCGCCCGCACCGTAGCAGCGCACGCTCGAGTAGCTCACCTCCTGCTTGACGTCACGCGCCGCACGCACCGCCGCCGCCATCGGCGCCAACCACCCGCCGTCCACTTGGCCGCTCTCGTGCTCGGGGGCCCACGGCATCTGCGCAGTCAGTTGGTCCTTCTCCTGCAATGCAACCAAGCGCTCAGCTGTGCCGCGACCACGCGCCGCGCTGTCCCGACTCCTTACCTCCGCCGCCACAACATCGACCTCTAGTATGCGGCGGCCGACCAGTACAGCAGAAAGCGATACGCCCGCTGGCTCCGCGGCGTCTGTCGCACAGACGCGGGTCACTTACACAAACGGACGCCGCCACAAGGCGCGCCGACCAAGTCAAACACGACCGCCTCTTTGCGCCTCTTCCGGCCATTCGGTAACCGATCCCCTCTGGTCTCAGTGTGGCCCCAGCCGACCGGTCCACGAGCCGCCTGCCCACGGGCACATTTCAAATACGCCGTCTTATTGCGCCAACTGATCTGCTCCAGCTAATCCCCTGAGAACCCCGTCGTGCTCAGTCACTACTGTTTCTTTACGGCTATAATAATCCCCTCTTAACTTTATTACTGCGGAAGAAAGGTCTCTTTGGCTCGCGCCGGCTCCACCATTCACAACACAAACCCATTCAATAAGACATTTTGTGAAAGAGTTCAATTTTGCTTTAGCGATCGAAATCAATTTGGTATTTAAGAGCACCTTGTGAAAGATAGATAACTGTGATTCATCTGCGATTCAGCACGTAATCCATCTGCGATTCAGGTCAAAATATGGACAGTTATGATGAATTGTAGATTGAATGAAAAATGGACCTTCCAGAATAAATGGCCCCACTATGACAACCACTGACAGTGAGATAGTGGCGCGAAACAAGCAATTAAGACTCTTTAGCTACAGTAGAAAAAATCGAAACAAGCCTTTGCAATGTTCAATTTGAACAACATAAAAAGTTTGAAGTTACAAGCAGCTGGGTTTCGCGAGTACTAGAGCACTTAATCCGAAAGCGCCAATGACCGGCAACGCGTGGTGAAGTAGCGACAAAATCTGGAGAGCTCGTGCAGATTCTCAACTGGCACATCGTGTCGCTCATAGAGATTGGTCACTACGGTCGCTTCAAAGACAGACTGTGGATCGGCGGCCAGCTGAGCTGAGAAACTAGTACGTGCCTGGGAGGCAACTAGGCGGCCGTAGTCTCAAGACAAACAGCAAAAGAACTCCTCCACAATGAATGACCATACCTATCCACGTGTAATGAAGTTTATTATCCTTGAGGTGTTTGTCGCAAAGAGTCACCAAGAAATTTCAGATTCCAGTAATTCAAATTCTTGTTTGTTATGTCCTGGAAAAGAATGCACGATTTAATAGAAGACAACAAGGAACTCAACTCAGCGACTATTAATTTACACTAAGCAGATAGGCTGAGAGTAGCCGCCAAAGGCAGCAAATGTGAAGAACATACTATAGCTCCGCTTTTATCTCATTCGACCATACAGTCCAATTAAGATGACGAAAAGATACGAATGCGCAAATGCTGTGAATACATCGATTTATCTTTAAATTTAAGCCCATAGTCATTTTATAGACGAAGAGCCGTATTATCTCATTTCAACATAAAAATGTGCTCACAGCTATCCTCAGTAATTACAATGCATAAAAATGAACACAATACAAAATGCGGCAACAATGTTTCAATCAATGAGTGCCGGAAATACGTAATGAATCGTTTACCTGAGCGCTCGTAGCAGTAGATTTATTGTTGTAGAGAGATGGATGTCTTCTTCCTAGGTGCTGACGTTTATTGTTGATTGTTGACGATTTGGAACGAGAAACGCGTCTCGCTCGCAGGGTCTTGACAGATGACTGATGGCTGCTTTCTGGGAGACACGCACACAAGCAAAGCCAGCCGCGACAATGATGTCCTAGTTTCCAAACTGAGGCGCTTGCGCTAACTGAACTATGCTCTCGTTAGAGCCGAGCAGAGCGCGAGAGGTGCTCCCTTCGATCTTTACCGGTGTCGGGTCGAGGCCACACACGCGAACACTTTTGCCGCCGCACATTAAAATACCGTAGCTAGGCCGTCCTTATCGTTTTGACTAATAATGTTTTGAACAAAGTTATTAGCATGCGCAATAGATACCGTAATAAGGTGGACAATGTAAATTCAAAGGAATTGTCAACCTCTGTAAAAGAAATGTTTTAAGAAAAGTAAGAGGAGACTTTTTCCTGTGGCGAGTTTCCCAAATAGAATTCTGCACTTCAATTGCAATTCAGTTTTTCATCAAAATAATTTAACTGTGGTAGAAACCAGCGGAATAACAAATCATACGCGACATGAAGTTCGATTTGTGCCTGTCCAAATGCCAAAATTGAGTCAAAATCGAAATCTCACGCGGTGAGTTTGTCCAATAGTTCCGGGAAAATTTTACACCATCCTGAATCATCCTGAATCCACACCAGTGCTCATTTCTGGTTCACGCGTGGGATCGGGCATTGATTGGATTCGAACTTCTAATCAGTTGTTTGTACTTAGTCTGCTTTTCTATGGACGCGTTCGTGCAAACATTTTATGCATTATTATATTGATTTTTGCAATTGATTCGACAGTATTATTTTGCAATAGATTTGTCAGTGTTATACGAAGATGTCTCGCGCTCTTTATGGTCGCATTACGCCTTCAAGAAGCGTATTCTATAAACCGGAGAGAAATTTGCTTGAACGTGAGCAAAGGTGACACGGCTGTAATTGTGTAATTGCGCAAACACGTTTGTAGTCCGCTGGCTTGGTGCAGAGATCCGCATGATGGCACGAGCACGGAATGAGCACTGTTGCCATGACAACTCGTTTTCCTCGCAGCGCACCTGATCAGAGGGAGATCGGAGTCGGACGGATATCCGGGCGGACTCATTGACAATGAATCATTGTTGTCATTCATATTATTCTCTGGTCCATTGTCATAGAGTGCAAGTTTGTTTGATCAGTATTCAGTAGGGACATTCATGAATAACGCAAACAGTTATTTCAACGACATCCTCATTTTGTGTAGACAAAGGAGAGATTTATTTTTGAGTCCCAATGATTTTTGAACGAATGATTTTTGTTCTGCGCTCCAAGAAGCGGACCACACCTGAGCCGCGTTGGACCGGTTGCATCATACCTGTTACCGGGGGGGGGACCTAGCTACATGCAGGCCCCCCCT
>JAQGCX010000234.1:0-20858 GCA_034700205.1 Plectus parietinus
TCGCGTAACCTTAAAATTGCCGATTCTCTACCCCCCCCCCCCCCCCAAGGGTTACGTAATTAATGGACAGCCTCTTTGTGAAATAGAACGGGGTGATATGCAAAGCTACTGTTCCCCATCTGAACGATGTGTTTCAGCGAAGCGTGGTCGGCAGTTAAACAAGCGCCGTCATTTCCCTGTTGTGCAATATGCGACTGCTCGAGAGCGACGCGCCGGTCCCGAGCCCTGGCCCGACCACTTGGATGAGGGTTTCTTCCGCGAAGTCCAATTCATTCGCAATGAAGCTAAAATTCGAGGTATTTGGAAATTTCGAACATTTTTAATCCAGTCCAGGTTTACCTTAGAATATAAGAATTGGTTGACACGCTCTAACAATCTTAAGATATCATTATGTGTTTTTTGATGGGATTTTGTGCAGCTCACGTGGAAAGTAAGCGGTTGGAACGCGAGAATCGTTTTCGACATGCGAAAGAGAACGGCCATTTGGTGGAATGTCCGATCTGTCTGAACGACGAGTGTCTCGGCGAAGAAATGCTCAGCTGCTCGCTCAACCAACACTCTTTCTGCCGCGATTGCGTCCGACGGTACAGCGATGAGCAAATCGGAGGCGGTATGGTTGCTCATCTCTGCGCACGAAGAGACTATTTTATGCTTTTAGGCAGTCATCGCGTCACGTGCATGGTCGAGGGCTGTGCGGCCGATTTCAGTTTGGAGACGCTGCAGTCGGCGCTGCGTCCGGAGACGTTCAGTCTGCTCCTGCGTCGCCGACAAACAGCCGAGCTGCGCCAAGCCGACATCGAGAATCTAGAGCAGTGTCCAAACTGCGACTTCGCGATGGTCATTGAAAATACGGTAGAGCGTCTGTTTCGGTGCCGAAATCGGGACTGTCTGAAGGAAACGTGCAGGTAAGAGTGGACAATATGCCATCAGTGTTTTTAACGGTTGTTTGGATGGACAGAGAGTGTCGCAAGCCGAGTCACATTCCGTTGCGCTGCGAGGAGGTGGAGCACGACGAGGAGACGCGCATGCGCACATTCGTCGAGGAGCGCATGGCCGAAGCGCTCATTCGCACCTGTCCTTCGTGCCGCAGCCGGTGTGTTTGTCCGTCACCGCGCTCCTTCTCATGTTCCAACGAGTTGTTCAGAATTGTCAAGAGCGACGGCTGCAACAAGATGGTGTGCACTTCATGTGGTTGTATCATGTGCTACGTCTGCAATCAGTCGCTGCCCGCCAACGATCCCTACTCGCACTTCAATCCGAGTCCACATGAAATGATATTCGGTCGTCGTCCGACGTGCGTTCTATTTAGGGTTGCCGGATGTCTAAGAGCCCAAAGGAGGACTTTTTGCCTAAAGGAGGACATTTTTTGGGTTTTTAGCTGAAATGGAGAAAAGAGCTTACTCCCCCTTTGAATGTTTTCGCTCAGGCTTAGGGTAGGTCTCTTATCCAGTGTTTGTTTCATTTTTGACCCCTCCAAAGGAGGACATCTGGCAACCCTAGTTCTATTTCTTGTTTGCGTAATCGAATTCACTTAGTGTTTTTTTTCAGTAACGCGGTTGGCCAAAACAATAAGTGTCTGTTGCACACGCCTGAAGAAATGGTGCACACTGAAGTGGCGCGGAAAGCAGGCGAAGAAGCGAAGAAACGTTTCCGGATCGAGAATCCCGACGTGAAGACGCGCAAGGAAAAAGACGTCGATGTGAGCAAACTCCTTGATGCCGATGACCGAGGGGAAAGATTGGACATGCCTCCCGGTAGGCGCGTCTATTTGCTCGGCCGTCAAGAAGGTGGCATTGGAGTTGCGATGCGCATGATGCCGCCACCACTCGAAGAATATCATAGGCCGCCACCTTTCCAGTATCGAGTTCTACCGCATGTGCCAGGTCGGCAGTTGGGTGGATACGGTCGAGGATATATTCCCGTGCCGCCAGAGCCATTCCACATGCACCACAACTTACAACTTCCACGCGTCTTGTTCCGCAATCCACCTGGTGGTCGACGTCTTCCGCCCGATTTCGAAATGCGACTGGTCGCTGTCGAGAGGAAGTTGCAGATTGCTGTTGTTGGTGACAATGTCCGTTTGCTCCAAGCTCGAGCCGCACATCTCCGAAATAACGGCAATCCTGAGCTATTTTTGCGGGAATTGGATGCGCTCGAAGGAGAAGTCGCGGACTTGATCGAAGTTGCTGACGTTCGTCAGCTGAATGACCGTATCAGCAGCCTGGAAGAGCAAATCCACGATACTCTCGGAGGTAGTCGAATCAGCGATGATCAACGCGAACTGTTCCATCATCGGATTCGAGAGTTACGTCTGCGAACCGAAACTGTGCGCACTCATCGTCACATGCGCGAGATGGAACAATTGCTCGCAGACATTGGCGTCGATTTCCGCCGACGGGCGTTCCACCCCGCTGCCGGTGGTGCAGTGCCAAAGACGGAAGAGATAGACGCGAGCAAAGACACTCTCGATTCCAGCCAGGACGAGCGATTATCTAGCATCAAGCTGAGAATAAAGCAAGCGCAAGTTCGTGTGAGAACGGCTCCGCCAATGACTGCAGAAGCGCGCGCGGCCGTCTTTGAACTGAGAAGCCTCGTGGAGGAGCAGCAGCAGCTTAATGAGGAATTTAGGATTGTGGATGGGAACGATGCCGCGGCTGCGGCGGTATCGATGGGCGATTTCGAAGAGCAGAAGAGAAAAGTGCTCGTTCTGGACGAGAAGGTGCGCACCTTGCAAAAGGCGGCCGAAGACAGCATTGCTGGATCGTTTCCCGAACGTGAAATCATGGCGCAGGTCAAAGCCACGCTCCTTGAACGAGACGCCGCGATTCGCCGTCGTAATGACGTGCGCGATCAGCTGTTGCGGCGGGGCGCAAAGGACGGCGACTTCGGCCCGGACAGCGGAGACGACACCGACACCGAATCTGCGACATGGAATGGCGCAACGACCAAGTCGGCGAAGCGAGACTCGAAGAAGCATCGCTCTGCGTTTAGAACGAAGAAGGGCACCCAGATGCCGCCCGAAGTGTTCAACATGCTTCGAAGTGCTGCTGGTGGTCGCGACCGCAAGGAAAGAGTCGGCGAGTGTGTGGGTGAAATAGCTGAGCGTGAAGAGCGCCGCCGACAAGAGGAACGTCGCGCCAACGTGTCAGACTGGCTCGACGCCGCTCATTATCCCGGCGACAAACACCAGCGTATCACTTTCGACGCTTCGTCCACTGCTGATGGTCCGTTATTTCACCAGTAAGGTTACATTTACAGTCTTGTTACAGATCAATTGCGACCACATGAACTCGACCACAGCCGGGATCGCGATCCTTGGACTACTTCTACGTCCGATGATGAAGATGCCAACTTGCATTACAAATTTCGTGGAGGGCCTGTTTTTGAGAACAAAATGGTTGGATACGAAGATGACCGAGGTGACGACGTGCGTGCGCTCCGAGAGCAACAGCAGCAAGAAGCGGCGGTGCGCGAACAAGTACGCATCCGTCGCTGGGAGCAACTGGGACCGGTGTTGCGTCAGGCGATGGCGTTGCTCGACTTGTTCGGGCAAGCGAATATGCCGGCAAATGCCGAGATCGTGCGTCAAATCGAGGAAGTAGTGCTGATCTCGGAAGACCGGGGGCACGAATTCAACTGGCCGGAGCTGCTGACTGCGGCGCGGGAATTCGTGACGGCGCGCACGCCCAATGTGGGAATGCGGATGCTGGAGCTGCTGCACGCGTTCGTCGACAGTCTGAAGGCGTTCGTGGAAGAGCGCGCGCCCGACGCCGGACGAATGCGACGCATCGCCATGTGGCGGGCGCTCCTCACCGAACGTCTCTCCTCTCAGATTCTCAAGGAAGCCCAAGCCACTGGCGCCGACGCCACCGTCACCGACAAAGCCAAGATGGCCGCTATGGTCGCCGAGCGCGAACGCCAGCTCAATGACGAGCAGCGCGTTCTCATGGAAGCCGACCGACGACAGCGCGAGATCGCCGAGCGATTGCGTCGCGAGCGGCTGCAGCACGAAGAGGCCGAGCAGGTGGCGCGCCTGCAGCGCGAGAGGGAGCGCCGCGCCGACTTGTGTCTGTTCTGTCTCGAACACGACACCTACCACGCGCAGCACGCCGACTGTCCGTTCCGCGACTGCACCTGTGTTAAGTGCAACGGACGGCGCAAGGTGAACGAACGACGTCGAATCGAACAACGGCTCGATCATCTGCGCGGACGACTGGCCGCCGAGACCGGACTGCTCCGCGATCTGGACCATCTGGGCGCTGAACACGAGCAGCAGCAACGAGACGCCGTTGAACGACTGAGCGACGACGTCCATCGACTGCGAACGCAGATTTCCGATCAGACGCGCGAGTTGGAGCGAATTCGCATCGAACGCGAGCAGAACGAAGCCGACTTGATTCGCTCCGAGGCCGCGTTGCTCGTCCATCGTCGACGCTTGCTAGATAGCCAGGCTCAGCAACGTCGTCGACTGGAAGTGCAGCTGGCCGAAACCCGTCTGGCCGAAGATGTGCGCACGGCAGAACGTCGATTGGCGCAGCTCAATGACGATCACGAGAAAGTCGATCAACCCACGGCAGCTGCAAACGCGCCAGCACCGAAACCCGACGACGACAAACTGTCGGGAATCATTCAAGAATATCTTCAAAAGGGTTTCGACATGAACATGATCGAGTCACAGTTGCGACGTGTTCTGGACATTGGCATTCCTGCGCAGCCTGAGGGAACAGCGGTTGGCAGTCAGACGCCGGCGGCTGGGGGAGCGAATCAGGCGATTGTCCTATCTAGCGATGAAGACGACGATGTGCCTGCCGTTGTGTTCGAGTCTTCGCCTTCCAAGAAACGCTACTCTACTGATGTCAAGCGCGAGCGGAGCGAAACAACCGACCGAAAAGTGTCCATCACAGAAAGAGGTCCGTAGTCCTTCGTTTTCTTGCTTTTGTCTTCAACGGAACTCATTTTAGATGGCAGTGCGGCCGAGCTTTCTACTTTCATTAACAGTCAGCCCATTCGACTCTTGTCTGTCCAGGATGTTGTACGGTTTCTGTGCTTCGATTTAGCATTGTGCTCATTTGTGTCGTTCTTTGCAGACGGGTCTGAAAGAGCCGACGACTGTGCAGTCTGCAAACATTCACATCAATATCCATCTCGCCCCGGATAGCAGTCCACGACGAAACGATGGTGATCAGGCTGCCACCGCTGCGCCGCCACCGTCACAAGGTGTGCAGGGTACATTGCAATTAATTGAATGTTCGATATAAACTAACAGATTTATGTTTGAACGCTTTCAGCTGAGAGAGTCGGTCAACCCGAGAATGATCTGATGGATGTGGAGTGAATCATCGCAAGTGTGAAAAGCCATTGTAATTATTGTGTGTGGTGCACTTATAGTTGTATGATTTTCTAGTGCCAATGTAATGAACACTGTGAGTGCTGTGCACAGTTTTTGTATTTTTCAGCTTCATAGTGGCGATGCAATCGCATATTTTTTAAGTGTGCAGTGTAAAACGGCGAATAAAACTGACTCAACGTCTTATGTTCGTGTTAAAAGAGTTGCATGCGCTCTGACACAACAGTCTCTTCCTCTCGCAGCCAACGATTGATAAAATACGCTGATCGGGCGACCGTGCTGGACGCGTGTATGTGCCGCACTCTGGTCGGTCTGCCGATCGCCCGACCCCACGCGGCCGATCGCCACCGCGGCCACTCGACCTGCGCCTTTGTTCGTTGATTGTTTTGTTTTGCCGTGTGGCGTCGACCTGCGTGGTGGTGGTGGCTGGCGCACGGCGGACGTCGGGTCCGGTGACGGCGCTGCTGCCGAGCTGCGCGTAGTTGTGTGGAGTAGCGCAGTCTGCGTGGCGCGATGTGTGCGAATGAGCGCTGTCTGCGATTTGCGTGCGCCAACGATCTTTTCGTGTGCGCGCACAGACTGCCCGGCGCAAGACGACAGGTGTCGGACGAGGCGGGAGACGGAACGAAGCGTGTCCGTCTTCCGTTTCCTTTGTGAGCCAGTGTGTCGGTAGGCGCCTTAGAGAACCGCGAGAAGCGATGGTTCCGTCGTCTGTGTCACCACGCGGGTCTACCTGGATGGATCTCTGCGATCTTCGGCGGGCGCTTTGATCTCTCCCCATCAAACAAAAACGGTCGGCGGGTTACGCACCCTAACTTATTGGTCTTATTTACGGGCCGGGCCCGGCTTTATCGGCGCCGACGGCCACGTGTGGCTGCCTGCGTGCGCGCCGTTGCGATGCCGGCCTGTGCGCATTGTGCTGCATTCGGCCGTAGTCGACGCTGACCAGTCGGCCGGCCGGCGGGAGGTCAGCGGCGTTGACCCGGCGGGCTGCGCCGCGTCGCTTTGTCGCTCCCTGGTGATTGGCGCGCCGTCGCCGACCCGTCACTCGGCGGCGTGTTTGAACGTACGACGGGCTTGCGTCGAAACGAAATTGGGCGTGCTTTTTGCGCGCGCAGTGAGAAATCTAATCGCCACTACCGACGCGTAGGCCACCGAGATCGCCGCGGCTTGGCCCCAACAGCCGACGATCGGACGAGCGGCGAAACGACCGACGCGGAGCGGACAACGACGAGCAGTTAATGCGATGGTTCACTGATGGAACGTCTGCGGCGCGTTTTCTCGAGACAAAGGCCGTCCGGCGACATGGGCCAAGGACACAGCGCCGTCGACGAATCGCAGCTAGTGCGTCGCTTTTGTGGCGTTTTTATTTTTGTACTAAATGACTGCTTCAGAAGCGAGATGCGTCCAAGCGACATTCCATGCGCAGTCTGCCCAGCGGCAAGTCCAAGAGCAGCAAGATGCGCAAGAGCTTCGGGGCGGCCCCTTCGGACACTGGCGACGTATTTCAAGGCCCGGGAGTAGAAGATTGGACAAAAGTATCTGCACCTTACCATGTGCAAACTGCGCCGAAAACAACGCGAGGTCCTCAGTCATTAGACGGAGGGATGCGATCGCTCAGACCGTACGAGCAAAGTGTGCGACATTTCGACTATCATCGGCCGTCGCAAAATAGCGAAAGCGGGTCAGCAACCCACCAACATTTTTCACATTGTTGTTCTGAACGTTTTCATTTCAGAACGTCACCGTTGGAAGCTCGCTCGAACATTATGGATTACCACTACGAAGGAAATAAAAATCGCAATTCGATCAGATCTACTCACCACCGTCGTCATAGAGAAAAGGAATACGTGCAGTCGGACAACGGTAGGCGGCGACCACATAATCCGATTGGCACATAGCGACACTGCTTCAACTGACCGGTTTCAGAGTCGCTCAGACAGAAGCTCGCTGCCGAAGCGAAGGCGCTCAAAACGTCGACGTCTGAGTACGGCAGCGGCGATCCCAGTCCTACCACGTCTCAACAGCATCCCCGCGCCTTGCAGTCGTCCCGCTCCGACTACGGCACCGGCTCCGACCTCAGTCGTCATCCCACCAAATCTGCTTCTGTCGACCTCGACGGCTTTAGAATACCGCACCATCGTCACCACATAATGGTGTGTTGTGTGTTAACATTCAGGCCGCAATCATTACACAATTTTTTTCAGTCGGATAATTTTCCTCCTCAGAGACCGCCGAAGAGTTCGTATTCGCATTATGCGCCAACTTCTTCGAATCAACGTCAGAGAATGAAAGCGACTGCTACATTTGCTAGCGATCGGGCATTTCCTACCGATATCGACAGCGATCAGTCGATTATCCGTTCTGAAAGACTGTCAGGCATTCCGGTTTGTTCATGCTCAGGTATTTTAAGGTTTATCAACTATTTCGTTTCAGTTGCCAACAACAGCCGGCGACAGTCCCGGATCGTCGGTTGGCAGTCCACGCAAGTCGCCTGGCGGCAGCGAATGCGACAAACTGATTATCTTGGTGAGTTGTGCAAGTCACTGTCAGTTACATGACTGTGCTCTCATTTATTGCTACTTACCAAAAGTTGGACCCAAATGACGTATGCTGGGTCGACTTTGGTAGCATTACCGTACTCTAATATGCAAAATTTCGCGGGAAAATTCAAATTTAGTACTGAAGTTTGAATTCCCGCTCAGGAAACTCGTGACATGACAGATGTTTGTCAATTTGTCGGCCCATGACGTATGTGAAATACATTGTGGCGACCTTGCTCACCTGTGGACAACCGAAAACATCTGCTGATCACATAGATACATAAATTAAATGACTCCAAATGTGTGCTCATGTTGTATTTGTGTGGGGGACGCGTACGGCGTCCTGGGATATGGGTACCGTTGAGGGGCGGGGAGCGTGTCCATGCGATCTAGACGATGTTGTTGTGCCGGGGTGAGTCGGATTGGCGCCGAGATGGATGGGCTTTCGCCGGTCCGATCGCCACCCGCCGCGCTGATGATCGATGCGATCGCTGACTAGGCGCGTCCATAATCGGCGCCTTTGATCGATCGTCGTGTCCGCTGATCTCAATCGTCGCATCATTCATTCACACGCTTGCGCTCCGTTGCAGAGTCTGCGCACCGAACTCGAAGAGGAACAGCAACGGCGACGCGAGCAGAAAAGACAAGTGCTCAAGCTAGAAAAGATCGTCAAGCAACTCTCGCTACCGTCCACTCAGCAGCGCGCACTAGAGGTACGTGTGCAGTTTTCCTTTGCTACTATCGAGATCACGGTCGGGGGGTCCTTTCCTTCAGCATTGCAGCATATAAAGCGATAGTATTTACAGCTATGTTTTGTATTTTTTTCTATTTGTTACGCGTTGCTTTGCAGAAGTTGCAAAATGCCAACGAACGGAACGAATCGTTGACTGCAGAAAACAATGGTCTCAGAGAAGAAATTCAAGCGCTCAAAAAGAAGATCACTACACTGGAACGAAAGCTCGACTACGGCAAAACGCTTGCATCGGAAGCAATTACAAAAGCACAGGTGCGAACTGGAAGAAAGATTTTCTCGCTCATAGACTAATTTCAGATGTTAGAGCATGAGAACAACGAGCTTCAGATCAAACTTGAGAAGAGCGATTACGACAAGGGTCTGCTCGAGAAGCAGTTGATGCGTCAGAATGGTCAAACCAAGTCTGCATTGAGCAGCGAGCATTCCACGCTCCGCAATGTTTCCAACGGTCTTTCCCAATTGTCTCATATGCATCGATATCGACAGAGCGAACACTCTGCGAGCAGGAGCTCATCGGACAGCATCGCCTCCGCCGACCGCACACTCGAAAATGTCCCCCACAACTCTCCACTGCTCGGCGGTGCAGGAGAAGCCATGTGCAGTCGACCGCCGTCCGCCTACTACGAGAATTCGTCGCTTTCATCCTGCTCCATTCCGCCGCCCATGTCCACTGTCCGTACGCCAACCGGCCAGTTCGCCCTCCAGCCTTTGAGGACGCATCAAGCGCCCATTCAAGAACGCTTTTATAGCTCGCATTGTTTCAAGCCGCCGCCCACTGCCACACAATTGTACCGACCGCTGGATGTTCAAGTCGCGCATGTGCGTCCACCATCTGCGCCGAGACAGGCGCCATACACCTACCCCAACGTCAACAGCGAGGACAGTTTTGATGAGCAGCGCATATTCCGCCAGGAACAACGGGAAGAAGACGAGAACGTTCATCCGCTCGTCGCGTCGGCGGAACACTCGATGATGCTGGAGCGGGGAAGGGGCTGCCACTCGGGTTCATCGATCAGCACCGTGTCCAAGTCGCTGCAGACGTCCATGCTCAAAGACGACGAACACACTCGCACGTCCACGCCCAACAAAATGATCTCGTCGTCCACTGGCAGTGTGACGCCGATCGCTTCGCAGCCAGGGCGCGGCTCGTACCAGTCTGACGTCGTCATTGCAATGGTCGGACATCGACTACAGTATCCCGACGTGCCCCCGGCGGTGTTCGAAGCGCCCGCGACCAAGCCGAAGACGGTTCTGGAAACATCGCCCGTCAGTATGGACGACGGCTACTCGACGCTCACTGATCGACCGAACCACGTGAACGAAGGAGCATCGTCGTCATGTGCAATGGTTGAGTCGGCCGATGGCCTCGAATGGGACCAATATATGGGTCAGACGAAGGCCGATCAACAAGCGTTGAAAGACGCCAAGGCGACGGTGCTTGCCGCCGACAGTTTGGACGCGGTCAGTTCTATCGAGTGCGAATGCGACGTTTGGGATTCGAAACTTGTCTGGAAACCGCATCAATCTCCTTTGGCACGATTCTCATCGGAAACAAATCTGCTGGCGACTGACCAGACGCCGCCAAGTTTCCGTCGAAAGCGCAGCAGCAGCGAAACAGATTCGAACGCCATTTTGCCATCTCCAGATGTATTTGCTTCTTATCATTGCACAGAGACTAATTGTCCGATTTCAGATTGATTTTGTCAAGCCGACGATAAAAAGTCGTGAGGCGTTGTTCGATCCGGCAGATTTGGGCATCGCCACGCTGACCTCGTCGGATTCGCTCGCGTTCGACCAGTACTCTTGCGAGCAGCGACAGCAGATGACCGACTTCAACAACGCCTTCTACTCATTGTGTGCCAAGACCCCCACCGGTGCTGCGCCCGAACCGATCTCGGAAAGCGCCCAAACGACCGTAGCTGCTGCTTTTGACAAGCCTCAATTGAGTACGGATGATGACAGTGCCGGAGATGGCGTCACCACCGAAAGAGTGAGCTTGCGCTTTAAAAGTCGTTTGCTAATGATTTTTGTCTAGGACCATATCGATCTCCTGGATGAGTTGGCTCGCGCGAGCAGCAGCAGCTTCTCCTCGGAAGAATCAAACGACGGTGAAACCGCGACCGTGCAAATTTGGTCGCGTCAGCTGCGGAAGAAACGAGGTGCCACTCTTTCGCAATTCGTTATAGTCTGAATTTTTTGAACGATTAACTGGAAATCGATCCAAACCCCCTCAATTGAATGTTGCGCACTGTCAAAATCCAGAATTTATTGAATTGAGTATCATTCTTTCGTATGATTTAAATTAATTTCTAGTAAATGTCCCACAACGACATTTTGTCACTGTTGCATATCTAAAATTCTGGGGTTACGGTGCTTTCTACAGTATTCTCTTTACCGTCCAAGAAATTATGAGTATAAACGCCCCGCACGTTTCAGCTCCGAAAGACGCGAGAGTGCGCTACAGCCCGCCGCGAGCGTCGATCCTCGGTCGCACCGTGTACAAACGATTCGGCGATCGCGAACGGAAGGCGATAGCTTCGTTCGACTTCCTCAAGGACCTGCCGACCGATCTCAGCGGCATCTCTTCGTCGCCGGCCAGTCCGGACGACGAGCGCGTGCGTCTGCGCACCCACAACAGTCGGTCGAAGAAACGCACCAACGTGGTGCATTCGAAGCGCGCCAGTCGCAGTCTGGGCGATCTGTTGGAGCACAAGGACTCCGGCGAACAGTTGTACGAGAACGTGGACGACCTGAAGCGTCGCGCTTCGCTCAAGCGTCTCAGCTCCTCGTCCAGCCTCCACTCCAACGCCGGCTCCATCTCCGGCGACAGTTCGTTGCCCTTGAGCGACTTCGTGGGCGCCACCGACCAGTCCATCAGCAACAGTTCCAGTTCCTCTATCAGCTTTCAGTATTGATCTTGTTCCCCGTTCATGTACATAATTGTTTGGTGTGTTTTGGCAATAATGAAGCAGTATTGCTCGATGCAACAATTTTTGCCGTGGGAGTCACTCTTTCGTTCCTTCCAAACGTGCCTGTTTTTGCCAGGTCTCTCGTTTCATTGCGCAGCATTATCTCTCGGGTTTCTCTTACTTGTTCACTTTTACTCCTTGAATTACCTGTATCATTCGTATTGTTACTGCTGTGAAATTGTTGAATTATCTTTGAACTCCTCCGACTCCATTTTTTGTGCTGCCGTTGAGCTTGCACCTTTGCACTTTGTCTATCATTGTTATCGTTACTTCCATTGTGATTTCTGTTTCACATCTTGATTCTTGGATTCCAAGAGGTCTTGTGTAAAAAAATTGCTTATAAATTAATTGATCACAAGCCAAGTGCATTCAGGTTGACGAAAAGTCGAATTTATTTCTGTAGTTCCGCACAGGTACGTGATTAGTAAGCGTACAGGCAAGGGAAAGAAAGAAAAGTGGTCGCAACGGTGCTTCTGTGAATGACCGACGTGGACCAAGTCAGCCGCAAGTCGACTCTGAATCGGTACGGCGACTCTGGGAAAGCGACGAACGCGTAGGCAGAGTGCGACGTGGTCGGAAGACGATGAAGCTGCACTCGAGCTCCTTCGACACGCGCAGCGCGCAGGCGTCGTTCATCGAGTTCTGGTAGTTCGGCGCCGAGAAGATCGTCACCAGGCGCCCGTCCGCAAAGAACTCGTACCCGTTGTTGACCATCTGTAATCGAACCACTGCCCTTTCTCTATCTGGCGAACCGCTACCTCTCTGGTCAGCTGATGCGCGCGGACGATCAGATCGATGCCGAAACGATCGCACAAATCGTTGACGACGCTTTGGCTGAATGTGAAGCTGATGCCGCGCGAGTTGGTGGCCCAGCCGTCGTAGGTGTTGTTGGGGTCCGCCCACAACAGGTCGCACATGAGTCCGAAGGCGGGGACGGCGGCCGGCCGAGGCAGCGCTTCGATCGCGTCGAGACTGCCGAGGTGCGGTGAAAGACCGCCGTGCATGCAGAGCAGTCGTCCGCCGACCACCGCCGCCACCGGCATCATGTCGAACACGTCCAGGAAGCGGCGCCACACTCGCATGCCCACGTCCGAGCCGCCTGGCACCTTGAACCGTTGCATACACTCGTCAAAGAAGCCGTAGGCCATCGTCACGTCCTTCTCCTCGTGATTTCCGCGAAGCAAGAACACCTACAGTACGCACATGCTCACGACTCTGATACCAACTCGTACCTTGTCTGGGTACTTCACCTTCAGTGCCAGCAACAGAGATATCACCTCGATGCCTTGCTTGCCTCTGTCGACGTAGTCGCCGAGAAACAAGTACCTCTGCGTGGCCGGCGACCCGCATCGACGGAAGATGCCGCGCAGGTCGCGGAACTGACCGTGCAGATCGCCGCAGATGACCACGTCCTCGCCGTCGATGCGCAGCAGCGACTTCTGGTGCGCGAACGACAAGGCGGCCCGTACGCACAGATCCTCTAACTCGTCCGTGTTCATGAACACGGTGCAGGCCGCCTCGGTGGCGAACGGACTGTCATCGTTTTCGGCGTCGGTGCTCGTGAGTCGCAGGACGAGGTCGTTGACGGTGCACATGAACGAGCACTCGTCTTCGCTGTCGTAGTTAACGTCGTCGTCTTCCGGCGACAGCGCCACCTCCACCGTTGTCGTCGACATCAATTGTTGCAACCTGCCAGTCGGTTAAAGACAAGTGACAAAAGTGATACCATGATACCATTGTCCATTGCGCATGAGTCCGTTCATTGGCAGGTCAGTTGAAAATAAATGGTCCTCAAACGAATTGAACATTACTGTAACCTAAAAGTGATGTGGACTATAAAATCGAGTCAGTGTCAAGTTTCAAAACTCGAAAGTCAGCGATCGAGGATTCAAGGATCAGATAGATGCAAAATTGATGAAAAATCCTGTTTTTACGTAATTAAAAGCTGAACGATGTGATGCGCGTATGGACATTAGCGTTAGTGGTGGTCGGCTACTTGGCCGGCCTGTACTTCTACAGCCGCGGCTTTCTGCTGACGAGGCAAACGTTGCGACTGAACAGCTCGTGCGCCGACGTGCAGCACCCGGACGCCCCGGTGCGTGGCTGCTGGTTGGAGGCGAGATTCAAGCGCGCCATTGTGCTGGTGATCGATGCGCTGCGCTTCGATTTCGTCAGCCAGCACGTGGGCCATGACGCCAGTCCGCATTACCACAACCGGCTGACCACCATCGCCCGGCTGCTAACCGAGAAGCAGCGGCGGTCGTTGCTGCTCGAGTTCACCGCCGATCCGCCCACCACCACTCTCCAGCGCTTGAAGGCCTTGACGACGGGCAGTTTGCCCACGTTTATCGACGCGGGCGCCAATTTCGCGGGCACGGCCATTCAGGAAGACAACATCATCGACCAGCTGGTCTCGCTCAATCGCAACGTCACGTTTCTCGGCGACGACACGTGGGCGGCGCTCTTCCCCACTCAGTTTCGTCGTCAGTTCCCCTTTCCTAGCTTCGATGTCAAAGATTTGCACTCTGTGGACGATGGCGTCATCGGTAGGTCGCTCGTCTCACGGCTAAACAAATGTTGTTCGTTCAGCGCATCTGTACGATGAGATGGAAAAGCGAGACTGGACGATGCTGGTGGCACACTTTCTGGGCGTCGACCATTGCGGACACAAGTACGGACCTTCTCATCCGGAAATGGGTCGGAAGTTGGATCAGATGGACCGCGTGATCGCCAATGTGACGCAGCTGCTGGGGGACGACACACTGCTGATTGTGTTCGGCGATCACGGGATGACAGCCACCGGCGACCATGGCGGCGACAGTCCCGACGAACTCGCCGCTGCACTCTTTCTACACAGCAACATTCCGTTGCATTCCGAAGAAAATGTGAGTCTAAATTAGTTTCTCGTTCTTTCAATACAACCAATTGTTGCAGAACGTGTTGTCGGCAGTGGCGCAAGTGGATTTGGTGCCGACATTGAGTCTACTTCTCGACTTCCCTACCCCGTTTTCCAGTCTGGGCATGATCATTCCGCAAGTCTTTGCCCGTGATAAGCAATTGGCTGCTGCGAAAGCGAATATTGAGCAGGTTCGTTGCAACTACCAATAGCCCAACTACCAATACCAACAGTGTTGAGCTCGTCATTGACCATCTGCAATTGCAAGTATAAATTGCGCGAAATCTTGCAGGTAGTACGCTACGCGGATAGCTACTCGAAGCAGTCTGGCGACTCTGCGCTATCGAGTCGTCTGCAGCCGTTGTTGCGCGTGTTCCACAGTCTGACGCCCGAAGAATTGACGGTTGAGCGCTGTCTGGAGACGGTGCGTCAGATACAGCGCATCTTCCGCGACTGTTGGGCGACGTTCCACTGGCCGTGGATGCTGATCGGCGTGTTGGCGCTGCTCGAGACGCTCAGCTGGACGTTGCGAATGATCGTCGACGAAGACCGATCGTGCGGGCGTCGCGCCGTGCTCAAAGTCGTCACCGTCGCCCTGGAGCTGGTGGCCTACTGTGGCCAGCAGGAAGTGATTCCAGTGGTGCTGAACATGTTGCTGAGTCTGCAGATCGTGCTGGATCTGGCGGCGATTGTGAACGGACTGATGGTCGTGAAGCAGAATCGTTTACCGTCGGTGCAGCACGTGGTCCCGTACCTGCTCGTCTTCTTACACGCCGCCTCTTTCTTCTCCAACAGTTTCGTCGTCTACGAACGTGACGTCATTCGCTACCTCCTGCAAGCGTGTCTTCTGCTGCTGCTCATTGAACGCAAAAACACGGGTCTCCAGCGGAAACCGGGCTCGGCGACGGCGCCCAAGATTCCCTCGTTGCGACGACTCGTTGCCGTGTACTTGGGCTGGAAGTCGGTGTTGTTCACCTTGGTCGCATTGGTGCTGCTCCGGTCCGGCAGTATGTTCGCCAGGTGTCGCGAGGAGCAGAGCGAATGCGTACCGTCGTGGCTCACGGCGTCGTTCCAGAGTTTGCAGGACGACGCCGACAAACAGACGCGCTTCCTTATTGCGCTCGGCAGCATTGCGTCGCTTATCTTTGGGATGCGAACATTTCTGCAAAGGAACGGCCACCTGGACGGCTATTCGTTAAAGTCGGTGGCCCTGGGTGTGGCGCCTTGGCTGAGCTTCATGGCGATCTTGGTGTACTGGGTGTCGCTGTGGCTACCCGACAATGTGTGGCTTCACTACCAAACGACCTTCTCGCTCGCTCCACCGCTCGTCGTTTATTCGATATCGTTGCTGCTGACCACATTGCTCGCGTTCAGTCCGCTCCTAATCACGGTCGTAGTCGGCAAGGACAAACACGAAGAACTCGATGAGTCCGCTGCAGCCAACAAACGCAAACTCTTCCAGCACTTCAAGCAGAATTGGGCCGACTACTTGGGCGAACCGACGGGCGCCGTGTTCGGTCTGGCGAGTGCCGTGTCTGGGCCAACCGTCGCTCTTCTGTTGTGCTGGACTGTCGCGCTGGTGCTGCTGCTCGGCGACGGAATCGTCTTCAGTGTCTTGTCGTTGTTCGTGGTCGGCTTTGTGGCTCTGGAGTTGGGCGCCGATGGTGAGTCCTCGATGCAACCATTACTCGTAATGCGAACGGTTGTTTAGAGTATTCGCTATTGCCGGTTTGGACGGCTTTGTGTTCACACGCATTCTACGCACTGGGCCACGAGCCGACTTTCTCCACCATTCCGTGGCACGCCGCTTTTGTTGGTATTCCAGGCAACTTTAGTGTCCAATCCGTTCCCGCTCTATTGGTGGTGCTCAGTTTGACTGCCGGTCATGTATTGTGCAGTTTGGCGCTGCCGTTACTGGTCGTCTGGCGGTCTTATCCGGCCAAGACTGGTCTGCTCAGTCTCAACGCTTCCCAGGACCAGACTGAACACGATTTGCTGAACGAAAAAATGGCATCCCGATTGACTAATATCAGCCTGCTGTTTCTGTCGCTCCAAGCAGTCAAGGTCAGTGTCACTATTACTTTCGACAGACTTGTTTTATTGTCCCGTATTAATTGGAGTGTCCAGTCCATTCTCAATCAAGTTGTGCGTTTTTTCCTGGATAGTCCATAACAATATTTGGTGTATGTGCTCTACTTGTGCATTTCAGATGATGGCCGCAACGTTTGCATCGGCTGTGCACAGACGACATTTAATGGTGTGGAAGATTTTCGCTCCAAAATTTATCTTCGAAGGCATTTCATTCATCGTCACTTGCTGCTTGGTTATCGCCATCAATTTGTTCATTAGACGATTAATTTCACGAGTGCCTGATATGGAGGTCGTAAACAAAAGAAAACGATAGTGTCGGATAAATTTCGTTGCAATGTATATGTTAGTTGAGTCTGCAGCTTGTTGAAGTAAATCTCTGACAATCAGTTCATTGCACGTGTTCTTTCATAGCCGTTGTCTTCTCGGCTGTATGATGTTTCTGATCGGTTTGTTCGACCTTCCTAGTTGTAGTTTTGAGGTAAGACAAATGGAGGAAGATTTGATTGGAGAGAACGTCGCCGGGGCGGAGATGAAATGGGCGTTGTTCGCCGCCGCCGTCCGCTCGTACAAGGCCGATACGCTGGTCAAGCCATTCCCACCCATGTTCCTCAACAACGGCGACAAAGACTTTGAACGCTTAGTATGTCGCATATAGTCTGAATTTTTCCAACGTTTAACCGGAAAGCGATCGAAAACCCCTCAATTGAATGTCGCGCGCTGTCAAAATCCAGAATTAATTGAATTGAGTATTATTACTTCGTATGATTGAAATCCATTTCTAGTAAGTAGTGTCCCACAACGACATTTGGTCATTATTGCAGATCTAAATTTCTGGGGTTACGGTACTTTCTACAGTACTCTCTTTACCGTCAAAGAAATTATGAGTATACTCGTTTACGCGCGATTCTCGGCTTTCAGCATAGAGCCGTTGTATCTTTGCCGTGCTCCATCGCACAGCTGAAGTCACTTGATGCAATCGACAGTCTTTCCGAAGATCAACGGCAATTGCTCAAATGGCTGCTGCGATCGAGCGACTATGATTTGGAGAAAGTAGCGGATGAAGAGGTGGACATACAATTGACCTTATTTGACAGTTGATATTCATTTGCAGATTGCCCATGTGTCTTCTTTGTGCCGATCGCAAACAGAATCGCCGCCACCGTCGGTCATTTTCCGTGTGAAATACTCGGACCGGATGGAGCGCCGCTTTGCCGATGCCCGTGGTGATCGGGACACGCTGTTCGCCTTCCATGGCAGCGCTCTTCACAGCTTCGCGTCAATACTGAGACACGGACTTGTCAGTAATATGAATACGGTAGGTCAATTGAACTTGTTCTCCACACTTTCTTATGAACTTGGCATTATAAAAATGCGATAATTCGATGGACTGATTTTTCAGACATCGGCATTCGGTCGAGGAACGTACTTGTCGACGGAATTGAGTTTGTCATTGAACTGGTCGCCGATGTCGGCGGTCGACTCAGCGGGCAAACGCGTCGGGTGTGTCGCGTTGTGCGAGATCGTCAACGACCCTGTCGGTGTCAAAATTGGTCGCAGTGACTCTCGTATGTTCTCACACTACTCCAATCCTCATCACACTTGTTCATTTCAGCCGTTAGCAACACCCAGGCTGTCCCCAACAAGTACTTTATCGTTCGCAACGACGAGTTGGTCATTGTTCGCTATTTGCTGGTGTACGCACAAGAGAACAAATCACAGAGAGTTTCCAACGAGTCGTGAGTCAACACTTTCAACAAACTCAACAATAATATTCATGTCTTTTAGCAGACTTCTTCGCCGCACTTTGGGCTGGATGTCTGTTCACAAATTTTGGCTGATCATGTGCCTTTACTTCGGCCTTTTGGTGGTAGTTGGTTTGGCCAGTAACTCAAACTTTCGGTTCTACTGGAAGCGTCTGTTCGCCCAGTATTGGCCGACCTTCCCTCATAGCGATCATCGTCACTACGAGGAAGCTTGATTATTTGTGATGCTCATCAATTACCTACTTCGTTTTTTGTTATGTATTCTTGGTCAGTCCGGCTTAACTATGGGATTGATGACGTCATGCTCACAGTTACGCCGGACTCACCAAAAATGCATAACAAAACGAAGAGCCTGATTGTTTGATTGATTGTTTGATTGAAGCTTGATTGTTTGTGATGCTCATCAGTTGAATTACGCAATGATTATTCTGCCTGGGAATGCTGTGCAATTTTACGATTTTTTCCAAATTGATTGGCTCAACATGTACAGATTGTTATCAATTAGTAAATCGACTGCTCACAGTAAGTATCGCCTATGAACAGTTAGTTCAAGCGGAACGATGGAAACAATACAGTCTTTAGTGACAGTGGAACTGCTAGTCACTGCGGGGACACTGGAAGAGTTCTGAGCTGGGCAAGGAGTCGGAGAAGAGAACATTTCGTCGGATCCATCGATTGGAGTAGCGTTTGATCCATAAATGACATTTGGTGAAGAAATGACATTTGGTGATGGAACGCCAATCGGAGGAGCGCTAGTCGATGCATACGGTCTGCACATGTGCACATTTGACAACTAATCAGAAAGGAACATCTCTTACTCGCCTTGAGAATGGCGCGAACAAGTCCGGCGGAGTCAGCGTCATCTGGCTGTCCTTTATTTGTTGCAAGAAAGCCATCAGTTCCGACTCAGAGGGCAGTTGCTCGCCGAACGCTTCGACGAACAAAGCGACGCCGGGGTCGTTGGCGTCTTCTGTCTCGTCCACCACTTCGGCCACAGACAGCCCGGTCGCCAACTAAAAAAACGCAGTAGCAAACACACTCGATCACTCTCACCATTTCCAGCTTGGAAGGAGGCAGCTGCTGCCAGGCGTTCTCAATCAGTTTGGTCGTGATCGCGTCCAGTGTCGCCAACACGTCGGCGAAGCTGTCCGGGAACTTACGCGCGGCGAAATGACGTTGTCGTGTATCCTTCAACAGCAAACGCAGCACATAGCAGCGCACCGCTTTAAAAGTTTTCTTCGTAATGTCAGTTCGCAACTCGTTCTGAAGCATTTTTGCATTTACACTATTCGAATGGGCTGAGACGCACAACGCCATCGTCGTCCACAGAGTCGAATGTTCTACGCAGCAATTGAACGACGTCCGTTGCGCTCGTGTGGCCGACCGAACCAAGCACCGACTGAAACGTTCTCCGTGAACTTTCAGAAAATTCGCGTCAGACCATGAGGTTGAGGTAGAACTTGAGTTGAAAGACTTCGTCTTCTTCGATGAGCACATTGGGTACCGCTTGCGTCAACAGCTCGACGATGCGGTGGGCGACGGAGAATTGGGCGAATTGCCGATCGAAAACGATGACGCGCAGTGCGGCGATGAGCCAATAGGCGTCCCCACCCTTCTTTGGTGATACGCCTTCCAGTGCTGCAAATGGTTCTGGTCAGATTCCGTGAATACCGGCACCTTACCTCGAGCGACTTGAACGCAATTGTTGCGCAGAGCATAATCGAGTATCCACTGTTCAATCAGCATCTTCAAGACAAGCAACGATTGCAGACAATAAGAGCGTTATGTTTAGTCTGTAGGAAGATACGGCGTGTTGCAGGCAATGAAAAGCTTTGTCAGAAAATCAGTGATTAATATTCGAATAGCACTTTTATTCTCGCCACCAAACAATAAGTTAAAATAACATGCCATAATCAGCACAAACGAACAACAGAATCCTTGGAATACATTGGATTTGGCACATCAGACTGACACAATGTTCTGACACAACCAAAAAGCGTTCTCAAACAAGGAGGCGGTTTTGGAATCTGGAATTGTTGACATCGAACAATCTATCTACACACAATGAATATAAACATTTGGCCCATCGCGTATCAAACGACCGTGTATATATGCTATTCCCTGCTGCTGAAAGATGTCAGTAGAGGTAATCGGGAAGCGGCGTGGACACGACGCGCACGAATTCTTCGTAGCGCACGAGTCCGTTCGGGTCGATGACGTTCGCTTCTCGGAAAACACGGTCGACTGAAACCTGCAGTTACACAGAACAAGAACGAACACACGTTTCCTACTTTCTTGAGGCGCCATGCGTTCGCCCATCCCAGTGAGGATGGCGCGCAGTTCCTTGGCGGGGATGACTCCCTTGCGCTGACGGTCGTGCGACTTAAATGCCGTCAGCACTTCCTTGATCGGATCGCCCTTGCGCTGGTGCTCGTGCAGCACATCCAGAAAACACGCAAAGTCCACTTTTCCATCTTAAAACTCCACTGTTAATG
>JAQGCX010000235.1:0-20813 GCA_034700205.1 Plectus parietinus
AACAGCTAGCTGTTTCCTCGGCCCGGGCCAGAGGGGGGGTGGAAACAGCTAGGAAACAGCCAGTTACACCTATGCTAACAACATATCGCCAATGCAAACATGATTGATGAAAACACAAACATGATGCAAACTTATCAAAAGAAATTTAAAAAGAAATTAAGGAATTGATTTAAACAATAATTTGAGTAATGAGGTGTGCAAATGAATAGAATATCAAAAAAAATTTTACTTTTTCGCATTACGGAGGACCAAGGCAAAAATGTAAAATTAGGTACCCATATTTCTTTTTGCCGGAGGTGGCAGTGCTCAGGGGGTTCTAGGGGGCAGAGCCCTTTAACGGAGGGTCTGGGGCGGAGTCCCCAGCGGTACCTCATCATTCGCAACACTGAGTTACCCCTTAACATGCTAACTTTCAAACTTGAGATCCATAAAAATGCAAATTTCCAAATCAGAGGCTCGAACTCAATCCTACCTGGAAATACGATTTTATATTAATAAACAAAACTTAACCTAGCCAAACGCAGACTCTGAACAAAAGCAAGCATCTGGACGGTACATATTGATCAGTACCTCTAACTTTCTTCTCCTTCTCATTGAATTGTGCAAAATACCTACGCACACAAGTACTGTACCTTTGCTAAATCGAAAAGGAAGTTGAATTATTAGCGAAGAACTGAGCACAACTGTCCGTGGACGAATGATGCTTGTTGCTTGCGTGCTGTGCCGGCTTCCGCCTCTAGCTAGGGGATGGCTATTTGGAAAAACCCGGAACGGCCTTCACTTTCATCGACAGCACATCAATTTTGATTTCACAGCACAGATAACAGCATCGTTCACGGGCTGCGCGTCCGTTAATCGTTTCATCCTTCCCAGTTTCAATTTTGCATCGCTTCCCATTTAGCTCTTCTCGTTTCTTGCAGTTCTCACGCTTCTCACTATTAGGGAGACGGGATCGCTAATGAATGGCCTATGGAAGATTGAAATGCTTGAAGTAATCGAAAAGCTTTGGAAACATTATTTTCAATAACTTTAACTTTTAAATCGCCACTGAAAATTTTATTGTCTTCAAAATCCCCCCTTCTCCCCAGTCATCACCACTTCATGGAGCGCAAAGCTTGCTCGCGAATTTCGCAGTTTTTCGTTGCCTCAGTTTATGATGCATGCCCTGGTTTTCAAATTGTATTTGTAAATGTTAATTATAGGTACCGAAAAGTTGTGATTAAAGGTAGCGAAAAACATGATGGTCAACACAGTAATGGCCATTCTTTTTTCGCTGATTGTTGTTATTGGACAAGCAAAACCCAGGAGCCACCCAAATGGTCGACCAATCCCTGTCGAAGAGAGCGTAACTATCGGTGAGCTGAACAAGTGAAAAAATAAACCAACAAATGAATAACTACAGTGGTGATTTTGATTTTAACTAAAAAATCTGGTCAAGAAGATTAATTTTGCAATACAGTAAATAAATATGTCAGAGCTATCTAGTGGAGTCAACCAGTTGTGGGAAAGTTGAAATAAAAGTGTGAATAAAGCAAAATCACATTGAGACAATTAAAATAATGCACATTCTAAACTAACATTTATTTCAGAAACTATGATCAGTCGTCGTTGCTATTTGGCAAATACGCGTGGGAGTCGAAGCCATCCAGAAAATTTTTGCCCAATCGGTCAGTGGTGTTTGCCCGACAATTTCTACTGTTATTTTTACGTCTGCGCCAACTCGATCGGATGGTGTGTCAAAGATCAGGACACGCCGAAGCAATACGACGGTCAGCAGAAATGGTACTCGCAAATTGTAGCCGGCAGTGGGAAGAACTATACTGCAGAGCTTCTTGATCAAGAATTTTTTGGAAGCGCTGATGTTAAAAAATAAGCGAGAAGAGAACGAGAACATTTACTAGGAGTAATTACTGTATTTTTCACTTGCACTGTACCGATGTTTGTGCACAGAAAATATTCTGCAACCAGTATTGTTTTTGTCCCATACGTTTCGCTTCAAAATTTGTTTTCCTCGAATTTGCATCTGTCAGTAAAAATGTCTCTGACGGTGATAATAGGATAATTTTCAATTCAAATTTGTCAAAAGAATTTCTGAATGATTCTTTGACAATATCTTAGAGCGTTTTCAGCGATACTATTCTATTAAGTTTTCAAATCTTAACGATTCCGAAACAGTGTGTAAAAAATAAATTCAACACATGGCAGTACCTTCACTAAATCTAAAACAGAAATTGAATTATTAGCGAGCTACGCGCAATTGTCTTTCGAATGGTGTCAGTTGCTTTGCTAGCTTCGTCTTTTTGCTTTCAACGACAACTCATTAATTCTGAATTTACAGCACAGAAAACATCGTTTTAACGACGCAGCCGCTTCGCCCATCTTAGTTTTAGTTGTTTTGCGCCGCTTCTCACATTTCTTATCTCGTTTCTCCTTGTTTTTAAATTTCTAGTAAAAAGTGAGTTGGAACTCGGGAGTAGAATATGTGCATTGTTGAGGTCATTCCCTCTATTCTTTTCCACAAAACGTTGGAAAATTTTGCGCATCGAGTGTGCAAAAACAATATTTCCCATAATTTTAGTTTAGTTGTTTCTGGAAATTTCATTTTCTCTATCCTCCAATGCTTCACCTAATCGAGCCATACTGCTGTATGTATCCCAAAATTGAATTTGCGTATTCGAATAGAGCGACATATCGCTCTATTTTCTGATAAATATATAAAAATGATAGCTAAAGCCTTGAAATTTTTATCACATGTAAGGAGCCAAAGCATTGTCCTACGGAAGAATTTCAAATCTCTTGATGACTTGGTTGGTTTTTTGAATTTTTTGGAAATTACTCGAAAATTACATTTGAACTCCGACTCAGCCCTAGCAGGGTCATTCTTTTTTTGCTTATTCTTTTACAAATAAACTGTTTATATCCTCAGAACATGACAAAATATAACAAGAGTGAAACTGCAGCGATTTTATACCCACCACATCAAAATAAGGTGAGCGCGAAGGGAAAAAAATCAGGTTTTTCACCTACCAGTTTCCGACGCGATCGGCTTTCAAAATGATACTTTTACGGTCATGCAGAGTCAATAGAGTTCTGAAAGTTTGCTGAGTTTCATCGAAATCGGAAGGTCTACTTACACCAACCTCCTTCTAGGCTAAAAAAGTGGACAAACTCTGATTGTGATTACAGGCACCGTTAAACATGATGGCCAGCACAGCAATGATCATTCTTTGTTCACTGGTTGTCTTTGGGCAAGCAATGCCACACGCACGCAGGAAGCTGGCAAATTCTCGAGAAGTCACTTTCGATGACATCGAAAATATCAGGGAGCTGAACAAGGAGCCAGGTACCAGTTTATTAAAATAGGCCTTGGGCTGAGGGTATTTACGAGAAATGAAATTTTTTCGACTTTCTGCGTCCGTTTTACTTTCAGCAAAAATACACCGACTCAATGAATGACCATTGGCAAGGAAATCTATGAACTTCATTCCTTAACTTTCATCTCATTTTTAAAGAAAAATGCGGTTGCCAAGCAATCAGGCTTCCACATTTTCAGTAATATCCTGTACATATATTTTGCAATACAAAAAGGTCAATTATTGCTTTTCGTCACGAAGCAATAATTCCTTTTGAAAATAAGCCTTGTCCCAAGTAAAGCAGCGTTCTTTGAGCTCAAAAAGTGATGATTTCAAAATCATGAAATGAAAGACTGCGTCAAAAAGATTGGTTTTTTTAATGCCGTCAACCATGTGACTGACATACGAGAGATAAATTTAATTAAATTACAGCCGCATTTCAGACGTTCAATAAAGGACGCACGGATCCTAAACAACCGTACGTTTCAGAAACCATGGTCAGTCATCGTTGCTACCTGTATTCTGCAAATACGCGCGGGAGTCGCGATCATTTAGAAAAATCTTGCCCTGCCGGTCAGTGGTGTTTGCCCGACAATTTTTACTGCCATTTCTACGCCTGCGCCAACTCGATCGGATGGTGCGTCATTAACGCCGACACTCCGAAGCAATCCACGTCCGACCGTGGCAAGAACTTTATGGAACATTTCAGTGAAATCGTGTGAGAGATGAAAAAAAGCAAGCATGCTGGAAGCCGACAGCTTTTTGATTTCTTTCGTTTACAAGACGTAGTTCTTGTATTTAATTGCAGACTGATTTAAATTGCATTATGTGCTACAACCAGTGTTGTTTTTCTTCCCGAAAAAAGATTTTCGACTCGTTTCTATCTCGTCCCTGGACCCCAAAAAGATCTTGTTCTATATTTATTTACGTCACAGAATTTTTTTGCATTTCATTGATGGCGCACCAACTATGTTTAGAATTTGGATTAGGATTCGGATATATCGGGCGATACTTGCCGCAACAGCGTTATGCCCACGATTCTGAAATTCATCGGAAAATGGCTCATCCATGTCAAATTTCAACTGTTTTGATCAGAAAGTAGAAATGTGAATAAATGTAAGTATCGAAAGCAAAGCGTGTACCGAGGATTCTTGCAGGCGCGACGCTAGAAACCTCTGGGTTGAAAATTGGAAGGATGTGGGTGGAAAAAAATTTCGACTAGCAAATCAGTTTGGGGTCCAGGAGCACGCCGGAGGCAAAAATATTGAGATATTTCGAGCATTCCTTGCCAAAAACGGCATTAAAATTAAATCCATCACAATGCATGCACCTGTTGCAGAACAATCTTCCCTCCCTTATTGGAAATTGATTTCGAATATCTGGTCTGGAGTGTAACAAAGGATCCTTAGCACGCTTTCATTATGAAATAATATTCCGCGTGTCAGCATTAATTTTTTGAGTTTAGTCAGTAAAAGCCAATAAATAGTACTTTCCGAAACAAGTGGAAATTCCATCGGACTTGGCGATGCTATGCTTATTCGACTGAAGAAATGGAAGATAAAATTTAACTGCATTTTCATCAACCAAGTACATACACGTAAGCAAAAATATAAGCTCGCGCTCACAGTCAAAAGTGTCAGCTTAGCAGTGACCGTCTATTTGTGAAGTTAGCAGGGTTGAACTCAAGACATGCAATGCCAGTGACAACTGACGACTGACGACTTGTCATTATTTCTAAAGAATCATTTAGTCAAATGTCCCCTAAAGACCTCATTCTTGCAAAGAAACGATCAATGCGCTTCGTTTTAAGTTTTTCGATTGGAATTTTGTTGCTGGACTTTAATATTTGCTTAGAATGAGTAATTTTTCTCTGAGAAGCTCAAAATATTGGGGTGGAAAATTAAAAAGACGGGAGGGGGGATTTCTCCACCCCACGTTCCACCCTCTAGCGTCCTTGATATACAATTAGCCGAGAAATATAAGGTTATCAATCCTTATTGTATCCAATAAAGAGATTGAGGTGCTAAACCCGGTTTTCTCGATAATATTCGGGAAGTTCAATCTTTTTCACAAGGAATGCAAAGTGCATGTCACCTATCACCTTTATTAAATCTGAAATTCAGAAAGATCAGTTTTTCTTAACTCTCTTATCAACTGTTTGCGTAATACATGCGAACTTCCGGTTTTTCGTGAAGGTGTACCAGAAAATCGGGAGGTCCGATTCTCCGCAATCGGGAAACATGGACGCAACTGTTGATTGCAACACCTTAACTGATGTGTTGGGCCAACGTTTCAACCAAAACAATCAGACTGCATCACGTTTTCCTGCAAGAAATCATCCGAAACACAAATAAGGCTTGTTTTAGTACCAAAATGGCTGATTCAGCACCATGTCAATGCACAGCTGTAATCTGAAATTTGTGGTTAACTCACACATTTATACGGTATTTCAATGTTTTTTGTTCAATTTGAGTGCATTTCGTAGAGTAATTCTTGAGTTTTGGCAAAAAAACCGAAAAAATCCGCCTTGCTCCATGTTTTTTGCACCGCAGAAAAACGGCGACCCTTGGGAAAACCGGCGCCGTTACCGTATTCCGCGACATCCACGTGGTCTTTTGCACTCAAAATGTTCCTGAGAGCTTACAGAAACTTTTCATAGCCAACATTTTTACTCTAAACCCGAAAAATAATAATCTATGATCGATTTACTGACAACCAAAAGCTTGCTCCATGTTTTTTGCTACCTATTGTATATCAGCTGGTATTCAGCTTTCTGCTTACACCAGCAATCCAACCCGATTGCCATCAGGAGTACTCTTCTGTATGATGCACTATGTATTCTGTATGTATTTTATATGTAGTTTTTGATGTTGAAACGATCTGCAGAATCCAGGCGCGTAGATTAACATCTATCAAGAACAGCCGATTTATTAGAGAATAATTAAAAAAATACTTTCTCAGCCTTAATTCACAAAAAGGATAACGTTGAAAATAACGTTTTGTTCTTCTGCATTGGATACGAATTTTTTAATGAAAAAATTGCTGCACAAGAGCCACGAAGATCACTGCGAACGCCGCAAAAATAGGATTCCCACAGAGCAAGTTCCCAACTCCCTTATTGCAGTTTGTTGTATCGCAGCAGCACACGGTAACTTCATTCTGCGTTCCGCAGGCGTTTCCGATGGCCGGACAGCCGTCTTTCGGCGGTACTGGATCGCAGTCATAGATCGTTTCGGTTCCTTTGGTTGTCGAGTTCACGCACCAGCGGCTATGAGTGGGGCTGCTCCAGCAATCAACTGTGTGGCCGACGCCCCCGGAGTTCGAATAGCACTTGAGCGGCGGCACCGTATTGCACAAATCCGTTTTGCAGCAGCAAACTTCCGCGTTGTCGGCGTCGTTTTGACAATTACTGTCCAACAAATCGCAAGTGGATGGACTGCCGCAAGTCAGGACGAATTTGCCATTCTGCGAAACTACGCGAGTGCACCAGCCGCTCGAGCAGTTCTGCGTCGATGGGCTCACCGTATTGCCGTCGTAGCAGAGAATGGATTGATCCGGTGTGATTGTAGTGGTCGTGGACCCGTTGCATACCTTCAGCAGCAAAAACGTAGCTGCTACCAAATAACAGATGAAGGATAACCTGTTCATTGCAGCAGATAAAGGTCTGAAAAATGTAGTTGCTGGTTTTCGGGACGGTATTGCTTTTGGTGTAATTATGGGGAGCTCTCCTCAGACCGGACCAATCCTCCCCTAGAAGAGTCGAGCTGCA
The DNA here is from genome assembly GCA_034700205.1 of Plectus parietinus. Classification (NCBI taxonomy): domain Eukaryota; kingdom Metazoa; phylum Nematoda; class Chromadorea; order Plectida; family Plectidae; genus Plectus; species Plectus parietinus. The sequence goes on from JAQGCX010000235.1 coordinate 7,123, forward strand.
AATACATTCCTCCCACCCCACACATACAGTACCGAGCGCAAGAAGTGTCCGGTTCTCGCGATATCGCGCGCGACACAGCGCTTTATGATAGCGGGAAAAGCGCAGCGGAGCTCGCTGTGGTGACAGGCGACGAGTGACTAATTGACATAACTGTCACGCGAGACTGCGTGAAACCGTTCATTGCCTATCATAAAGCACTATCTCGCATGTCGCGCAAGATATCGCCAGATATCGCGAGAACCGGACACTTCTCGCGCTCGGTACTGTAGTAGTACCCGGATAAATAATGGCACCGGGTCCAGAGGGTTTCAAATAACAGTGGTTCTGTGCCACTATTTCCGAAAATACGATATTTTTTTGAAAAAGAATTACAAAATCAAACGCTTTCAAGAAAAATGTTCTCACGATTATTCATTTCTTTGCCGCCAGCGAGGGAGTCATGAACAGAACTCAGCAAATCCTTAGTGAAGTCTTTTGCTTCGTGGAAGACTCCTTCGATTTTTTCTTTAAAGTAAGATTCGGGATCATGTTTTTTCTGTAATTTTTTAAGTTGTAATTCTGCCTCTTTCACTGTTTCCGTTAGTGAAATATCTTCGAGTTTCTTCTCGTGCTCGCCTATTTCTTTCTCCAGTTCTGCGTACCTAAAAAATTTAATTACGAAATTGACGCAAATTATGCTCGTAATTTCTGTGAGAGTTAACCGGATTTTGAAGACACACCGTATACCGAGAAAGTTTGTGACCAATTTCGTTGTGTGACCATTACCAGATATGGATGTTTCCTGCTCTCTATCATAGTAATAGTTGATACTCAATAATATTTTAGCTTTTTTCTTTTTGTTTCATGGACATCATTCTCTCTATTTGAATGACATTCAATTCTGGTTAACTCTCGTAGAAATTACGAGTATACCGTATATATTCAAATAAGCCCCGCACTCCAATAAGCCCCGCATTCTAAGTAAATGGACATAACCGAAACGTCAACAATGCGGAAATAGGAAGACTGACTTTTTTCAATTATCAGTATTTGTATCAAATATCGTATGTCAAAAACAGAATACAGTATGTGCAGAAATTTGAACACAATTGTCCAAAACTGAAAATGACTACTAAGCTTTTTTTGAAAGAAGAGCACACATCGATATGCCTCTTTTTAGTGTAGAAACAGATCGGCACAAAATTCACTTTTATGACGTACTTTTCTTCCTTTTCGAAAATCTTTTGTTCAAGGTGCGCTATCTTTTTTGCTTCATGTTTGAGTTTATGTGCATCTTGTTCGATGGCTTCTTGTGTTTCTTTCTCCATATTTTGCAGAATTTCTCCTTGCGTAAGGGGTGTTGGCTTTTCCTCCTTTAATAACCGCTTCGTTTCCCATTGTTCTTCCTCGTGTTCATCCAAAAGATAATATTCGGCGAACAACATTCTTACACAGTTTTTCAACTGCAAAAATAATAGAATTAATAACGTTCACCAAATTTACATTCAGGATCTCGATGTGGTATAAAGCCGCGTAATTTCGCAATATCCTGTATCTAGTTCGCTCCTTTTTCCGGATTTGTTCATCGTGAAAAAATTCTTTGAGGACACTGAACAGAACGAATGGGATTGGCGAAAATCTGCTCCAAACATCCTCCTCCCTTGAGCCCTCTCCATTTCATGCCTATTCCCCCTGAGCTCGCACATTTAAACCTTATCGCCGTTTCGTCTGCAAACCGATTATCACAGAACGGCAGCAACAGCAATGGGCCGAAAGATTGAATATTCACTGAACAATGAGGACCAAAAGGCCGAAACCTGGAAATTGCAAAAAATTTGCCTGCGGCGCTGAAAAATCGTTAAAAATTTTGCTTGCAAATATATTGAAATTCTGTCTCTGGCGCCGAAAGATTGCCAAGTTTTTGCGTGTGGCACTAAAAAACGCTTAACATTTTGCCTGCGGCGCTGAGAAAACTTGCAGAGGGATCTGCTGGGTGGTGGTCGCACCAAAAAAAGTTTCAGATTTCGGCTCTATTTTTGTGAAGTGCCCACCGGCCCTTTTTTTGATAATTCGGGCCTGATTTTGGGGGTAGGGGTTAAAAAGAGGACTAAAATAGGTTATGTAATTTGTAGACAGCTCCAATGAACGCGCAAATGCGCATTTTTTTCACAGTATAATTAAAAATGAAGAAGCAGAAAAATGAAAGAGAGTGAAGAAGCACAATTCAGAAGTGACAAGAAAGAGCGAATCGGTGCGCTTTTATCGGCGCACGGCTCACGCCAGTTTGTTTTCAAAAACACGTGCGAAAACAAAGCCGAACTGGGCAACACGTCAGCCACTTAACCATCAACAAAGCATTGAAACTGATTTAAAAAATCGATATAGGGCTGTGCAGCCGGCGGTAAAAGAAAGCGACTTTTCGCTCCCGGGTGGCTAACTCAGTTATTCAGAGTTAGCTTGGCAGACGGAGCTGACTTATCAACTGACATTGACAGCCGGCAGTGGGCAAGGGACGCCTCGCTCCCGGGTCGCTTGCTCAATTATCCAGAATTTGCTTGACAGATGGAGCTGTTTTCAACTGAAATTGTTGTTTTGCCTTCTTAATTATATTTTGAGCGGGTTCCGACCAAGACGTCCCTTGGGCCAAAACTTTCATTAAGTCAAAACGTCCACAGAATTTGATGAGGCTAATTAAGTTGACAAGTCATGCTAATTAAGTCATCCTTTAAAACGTGGGGCGTCAAAACGTTCAAAGCCTATAGGTGGGGTGGTACCAGTATTTTCAACACGGTATCGGTATCGGTATCGGCAGGCCCGGCTTAAGGGTCCGGGGGGCCCTGGACCTTTTTTCCTGAGGGAGCCCCTCAGTACCGCCGGAGGCAAATTTTTTCGCATTTTTTACTGCCAGAGGCAAAATACTTTTGCAATTTTTACCGTCGGAGGCGAATTTTTTGTATTTTTTACCGCCGGAGGCAAAAAATTATATATTTTTTTATCGCTGAACGCTCCTTTTTGGCTAGCTGGGGCCCCTTTCGGCGATCGGGGGGCCCCCCTTACATGCGGAGAGCCGGGGGGCCCCGGACCTTAAGGTCCAAAAGGTCCATCGTTAGGCCGGACCTGGGTATCGGTATACCGATTAATAATCGGTATACCGAGTATTTTTGTAAGTCAAAACACGAAAATTTAGTGAAAGTAACTACTGAGTTTTTTCTGTTCCCTCACTTTTACTGTAACAGCAACTTATGCTGTAACAGTGCTCGAGTAATGATGCGCAGGTTGAAGTTCATCAATACAAATACCGATACCGATTATTAATCGGTATTCCAGGTCGGTACCGGTATCAGAGTCGGTATTGCAAAATCGGTATCGGTATCGGTATCGGTATCAATACCATACCGATTATTAATCGGTATTCGGTACCGGTATCGGTATACCAACCACATCTATACTAATTATATCAGCATTTTTTTAGCAAACTTACTATCGAGCGTCAACAGAACGATGAAAATACCACCACACAACGAACATAAAAAATGTCCAATACGTGTGTCATTAATGGGAAGAGTTGAGCCACTTTGTTTTCAAAGTCGCAATACAAAACAGAACATGTCTGTATGTATCCGAAGGCGTTAATTTGATCGTCCTGGGGAAACTGTGATTTCATTTCGATCAGAAATCAGCGACGGTTCCCTTTTGTTTTCTCTCTGCCCTTTGTTGGGCTTTGAAGTTGCGAGATTTTAGCTTTTAGCTGGAGCGCAAAATCAGAGTTGCTCCCAGTAGTTCTTTGCCGAATTCGATCGTCAGGTCAATCATTTCATGAGCGGCACGCTTCAGGCGACGCAGAAATATGACCATTTCACAGATTGCTCTTCACATTTGTATAAGCTGAACTGAGCTTCATCTCGAGCAGTCACAAACGAACACAGTAAAAGCGAATAAGCGAATCTCATATTTATATTGCATTGCAATATTTTCTTATTATCGCATTCAGATTCACCCTTTTCGCTGCTTTTCAAGTTCATCAAATTCATTTCATCAAATTACTTTTTATTTGCAGAATAAACAAAATTTAATCAATTGCTCAGCATGTCATTTGCATGGCACATGTCCCTCCAAACAACAAACAATATGCTCAGAGGTGGGCACCTCAAAACGGCTGGGGGAGGGTGCATTTTTTTCCCCATTCTATCCAGTGCAAATTCAAAAAATTTGTCTTTTCAGGGAGCAATCACAGAGGGGACCCTTTTATTGCTTCTTTTTTTGCACCCCCCCCCAGACCTCAGACCCCAAAGCTGCAAACCCGTCTGAGGGGGGGGGGTGCGCACCCCCCAAACTCCCCACGCCCACCTCTGAACAGGCTAATAAAAGCTAGGTCAAGGCCAGTTCAGTAAGTGTGCCGTTTGACTGATAGTTGTGCAGTTGATGTTCTCTGTGGGCTGCAATCAAGTCGCTAGCTTAGTAGGCTACAGGAACGAAGCAAAGCACGATCTGCTCTGCTGACGAGAAGATAAGTGCAATGGACTAATAAGCGAAGAACGATGAGAACAATCGGCTCGATACCAATGCACTCAGTTTGCTCGAGTGCAGACTCACCTGTGACTCTGGTTCAGTCAGAACTACAGAATCGCACGACAACGGCGAACCTCTTCCGGCAATCCCGATGTTCTTTGACGACAAGTCTAAAGGTCGGCAACTACGAATCATGGCTGACTGCGGTGTGTTTTCCCGCCTCGGAGAGCACCAACTTACTAGCACCACGGATAGGGTTGCCAGGTGTGCTCCTCTCAGGTAAAAGGTACTCCTCGGGAGCGGAACGTACTTCTGGAAGTGTGTACTCCTGAGGAGTACGCAAAATGTACTCCTGGGAGCCGTATCGTACTCCTCGTGCTCCTCCATTTGATATTAGGTCTTAAATGTCAATGAAAAGATTCAAAGAACTGACTAATCGCTCCCTCCTCTCTCGTATTAATGCAATGTAGTGTGTTTATGCAAATGTCAGTTCTATGAAGAGGGTAAATCGACGAAAATTTGCACTAGATTTTACTATTGCTCACCATTATTTTAAAAAATTTGCAAATGCAAAAAATGCATATATAAATTTTGGGATTCAAAAATTTGCATATGTAAATTTCAAAGTGTACTCCTCGGCGGTTTTGGACATCTGGAAACCCTGAACACGACTGGGGAATTCAAAATTTTGAGTTCCCTGAGTCGTTGCAGGACGCAAATGCGTGATGAAGCATAGCCAGCGCTGATGTCCCTGATTGTGCGCCAAGTTCAAAACTGTGACGGACCAAACTGTTTTGCATTTACCTTCGCGATCTGATGGACTGCCGAAAACGAGTGAGAGAATATTGACCAAAGAGAATTCGACATCTTCGTTTTCATCTTTTTCATTTTCGTTCACACTCGGTTTGAATTGCTCGCCCATGAAATGACCGTCCACAAATTGTAGAAAATCTTCGACAAAAACAACCTGACTTTCCACTCCTGTGTCATCTGTAAGATAGAAAATTGTCTGCAAACTTATGATTCCTTGCGCAATCGGATAGAGAACAATATTTCTTGCTCTTTCAGGCAAATTTGAAACTAATTGTTTCGCTTTTTCAAGCGATAGTTTTGTCTTGGCGTCTCTGCGAATATATCGTTCATTAAGACGGTCATAAGACAGAACGATTTGAGGCTTCGAAGAATGCGGTTGCAGATTCAGAGCATTTGGAGAAAATAAACGACTAAAACTGAACCAATCGATGGTTATTTCAATAGGTAGAGCAGCCATTGTTAAGCAATCTGTAGTTAAATTTGTTTTTGTTTTAATCCTTTAGATGAGTGATCGGTGATATTAATTAATGCGTTTTTCCAAATTTTAAACGTTTCTCCGTATCCTTTGTACAAGTACAAGTATTTTCTTCAGACCATATGAATAATATTGACTCTGTCGAATATTAACTGACGCGTTGTGAATGAGCGTCTGGCTTTCAGCTAGTAAATAGACGCGTGTGCAGCTGATTAGCAAGTTAACGTCCCGGTTTATCACCTTGCTGTCCTAGTACAGGTCCGCATAACGTTATGAAGTCATTTGGAGGTAATCCGGTCTGTTGGCTCGGCGGCTTATTTTGCCAGGGCGTATCACTTGTTTACAACACAAAATGAACCACTTGACTAGTCGAACACGCTTTCGACAAAACTGTTGATTAGTTGCTGTCGTTTACAAAGTACAAACATACATTGTTGGAAACAGCTCGTGGCATAAAAGCAAGATTAGAAAAGGATCAGTGATAAATAGACGGAATAGGCATCAAAGCGAACAATACTGTATATTACGCATACTACATTGCGCATGGATGTATCAGCGTACATCGCTTGATGGTCATCCTTGCTAAACGTTGGACGCACACCTGTAACGCTGGTCCGAGGTCAGCTACATGCTGGCGGCCGGGGAGGGGGGGAGGATTGCCGGAGTACGGTACTTCGTGTCAGGATTTTACGCGAAATTCAAAAATTCAAATTTTTTGCGGCCTTCGACCGCAACAACAGGGGGACCCTCACCAATTTGTGGCCGAGGGTCATTCTATCCAGTGCTTGTCCGGTCCGAGACCGCAAGGGGAGGAAGTGCATGTAGCTAGCTACATGCTGGTACATGCCGGGTCCGGCCAGGGGGAGGCTGTAGTATGTAGCTAGATCCCCCTGCTTACAGGTATGTTTGGACGTCTCTTATTGCTTAGGCAATTGCTCGTGTACCATGTCTTACATTAACATTATTTTCAGCGTTATATCACAGTGCTAGTTCTGCATTATTGGCTTCGACTAACCCGTATAAAGTCCCAGATGAATTTTACCTTTCCCAGTACAGAAAATAGTGACCCATGGGTCACTAATTGTTAATATACAGTATAACAGGTATTTTACACCGTGTTGTTCGTCTTCGAGAAGTTTATGATGAGGGTATTTGTAATAGGATAAACGAGCCATCTGTGTTGCTGCGCGGTAGACAAATTTCGATTGAGAACTTCAAGAAGATGTCGACTGTGGCAAAATTTCTGGTCACTTTGATGGCGCCAAACGAGTCCTCGGAGTCGGACACGCAGGACGCCGCTCAAATGTGTGTGTGTGTCGCCCGTACTCTTTCGAAATTCATAACTGGAATCGAATGATCCTTTGGCCATGCCTTGCAATGACTGGAAAGTATAGATGTGGTCGGTGCTAGGCATGTCACGATATTTTGATATATCGATGTCGATATTTCTAATTGGCTACTATTGTCGCCCTATGTTCTGTGCGGCGAAAGGGATAAATTGCTTTGATGAGGTCAGAATATCGAAAAATATCGTCACCTGCCCAGTCGGTGCACTGGGACCGAGACCGAATTAATCGGTGCACCGATTAATTTTCAAGTCGGTGCTCCGTGACCCGGACCGAGACCGAGGTCATTTTTCGTGGACCGATTATCGGGACCGATTCTTTTTATTTGGACCGGTTTTTCTTAAAAGGTTACAAAGAAAGTGACCTGACTGGATCGATAAAACGCCATCTGGACCGGGATCGGGACCCATTACTGGATTGGGACCGATTCCGACCTGGACCGATTACTGGACCGGGACAGATTCCGACCTTAACCGATTACTGAACCGGGACCGATTCCGACCTTCGCCGGAAAGGATAACATCATTGTTACGACAGCGAGAACTCTAATGTTCTTTCAAGTAAAGACGCGTCGGTCCAGGTCCGAATCGAATTAGCCGGGCCGATTACTGGACCGGGACCGATTCAGACCTGGACCGACGCATCTGTACTTGAAAGAACATCAGAGTTCTCGCTGTCGTAACAATGATGTTATCCTTTCTCTACAAAAACTGATGAAACTGACCGCTCAAGAGAATTGTGACTCACAATAACGGAGAAAAAGTGCAGGGCGCCAGTGTTCATTTCACAATACTGTAATTTCAATTCACTCTGAAGATCGGTTGGCAAATAATGCGATTGGATTCAAGCCTTAACAAATTTTGATCCCGCGGCTGGCCAGATTGATCTTTGAATCACTATGCATCCATTGTTGCCAAATATCAACAATATTTTCAAGTATCATCTCACAACACGTGGTTGTGCAATAATTATCTCAAATTTTGAACCCTAGTTCCATGTTTTCGCAAGAATCTCATTAGCCATGCCTTCATGACGCAAACAATGAATCATTTGCTTGAGAAGTAGCGCAATGAGCAGAAATAATAAGTAAGTGCTTGTAAGATAGGATTCAAACACGCTCCGGAAAGTTCGTACTTCCGTGTTCCACATTGATTTCGAAGTTGTTGGAAATAGATGTTGCATGCGTCAGCAGTCTCCGCAGCTGCAGCCACTAGTGCTCTTCTCACATTAGCCCAGTCGCCCAAACTAACCAATCGAAACATTGTTCTTCGTTCTTATCTTGGGACTGTGCGAACCATGGTTCCATGCTTTTGCGAGAATTTCAATAGCCATGCCTTCATGACGCAAACACTGAATAATTTGCTTGAGAAATGGCGCAATGAGCAAAAATAATAAGTGCTTGTAAAGCACGTGATGGCGTGAAGGATTCGCTTATCGAGCACACTCAAAAGTTTCGTACTTCCATGTTCCCCCATTGATTCTGAAGTTGTCGGAAATAGATGTTGCGTGCATCGGCGGTCTCCGCAGCAGCTGCGACCTGCACGGCTCTTCTCGAATTCGAACTTCCGTAATCGCCCAATCCAATCAATCGAAACATTGTCTTTCTAATCTTCGGACTGTACATAATAGTAACACAGCAAAAAGTAACCACAAACAGTGGCATGGAGAGTACGGTAAGTTCGAGCCAGGGTGCCATCATGATGATCAAATGAGCGGTGGGCGCGGTGAGCAGAGAATCGTCCGGTAGATTTCCGGCGATCACAGTGATAACAATGAGCGAAAATGCGAATATAGCGCAGTTTGCAGCGCTAATTGGGATCATCAGTTTCGTTGTCTTCACGTTTTCTTCCAGCTGATAGCGAGTGCTCAGCAGGTGCAGAGCGTCGTTCAAATAATGCCTCTTCTAAAATGCAAACAATACCGTAAAAACAATCAATAATTGCGAGCGGGCCATATAACTATTGCGATTTTTCGGATTGCTGAAGTTGACCGCATGTTGAAAGCCATATCAAATGCATATTCTTAATGTTTATAAGGGTTTCTTTTTGGCCGACCCTCCCCCAACCCCGAATGATGAAATACGGCTGCTGTTGAATGAAGAATCAAAGATTCATTTTTCTCTCAAAAAAGAATTTGGTTGCTTTTGCTTTTATAAAAATATGTTACACCTTCCTATGTTGAGCTGATGCTCATATTGCATGTGAACACATTGTATTCTGCAAAATACAAACCATTTTTCGCTTGTTACTGTCCACAAGAAGAATAAAAGCAACCAATCCAAGAAGTTGTGAAGTGAGCATGAACGCAGTGAAATATTCCGTTATTCGTGGACTGGATAACACTCCTTGGCAGTACGGCATCACTTTGCTACCGTCCACATGTTGAGACTGCATGAGGAACACGAGCAACCACTTAAAACGCACATATTATAGTACCGAGCGCGTGGAATATTCGGTTCACGCATAATAACGCGTGATCGCGCAACGTGCGTGGTAGTGCGGGCCGAGGACATCACTTCCAGTTTGCAGGTTTTCTTACATGGTACGAAAAATTTGCGCTTCAACGCAGATTGCATTCACACTGTTGTGCGATCCATTAATTTTTGTGCTTTAAATCCAGCTTAGCCTTAGGAATAATTTGAGCCTATGCCAACGTCATAAGCTTTGGAATAGTTTGTGCACCTCTACCATTTAATGTTACTACGGTATTCATTCTGTTTCTGGTGTGGTTGAAGTTTTGTCTCCATACCGATAGTACTTTATGATAGGGAAAATTGCGCAGTGAGCGCGCGGCGGTGACAAATGGTAGCTTTTTAGTTTGACAGGCAGTGACAGAATTGTCAAGCAAGACTGCGTGATACCGATTTTTGGCTACTTTGAAGCACTATCACGCACATTGCGCGTTACCTCGCAGTGGTAATGCGTGAACCGAATACTCCACGCGCTCGGCACTGAACTTGGACAGAACTTAAACGATGGATACTGTATAAACTTCAGCTACCTCGTGCATCGAATAATAATAAGTTTTGCCTCAGGGTCAGGTTTATATGGAACAATGATAAATTTTGCCGCAGGTATAGATTAATAATTAACTTTGTTACACTACGGAGATTAAATATGTAAGCAATTTAATCTTTGGTTGATTGTTTGAATGATGTTCTTTTCCCGAATATTTTTTTCGATGTAATGTGATCAAAATTATTCGAACCTGAATTGCGACCAAGCTGACACCAATAATTTTTTTTCCATTTTTTTCGTATGTTTTATATAGTAGTGTAGCAATAAGTCGCTCGATTGCAAGAAATAATAATCCAACAACCGAAGGAAGACTTCCAACGTTGTAAACTAAACGCAAGTTGTGACATTGGTTCGCGCTCATCGCCACCATAGCGCACAGTTCGGTCGCGCTTTTATAAGAGAAAAGAGCAATCAAATGGTGAATTGCGATTATTAAGATACCGCAATTGGTGACGGTCGCCGAAATTGAGAGATTCGCAAGTAGTACTCTGATGTTGAAATGAAGCGACGTGGTTTTGCAGATAGAAACAGCCAGGAAAATACCAACTAGCATCGCCGGGAAGGAAAAGATGGCGTGGGTGCCAAAAATTATCGTCATTTTTGTGTGATTTATGAATAATTCGTAGACAGCATTGCACACGATGTCACTTTTATTCTCCATTGGTGCAATTTTCTGAAGAAAGCATAAGATTCTGACAATGAGTAGCTTATCAGGATGAGAGCGGGAGCGTTATATCTACTCCGTTGTCTTTGAGATATGGAAGAACAGGATTAGAACTAATTTCTGCCTCACATATCTCGTTAAAATATTAAATTCGTTCCCACGGTACACTTTGTTTGGGTCGGGCGTCTCTTATTGCCCAGGCGATTGATTACATACTATAGCTCGCTTCAGTAATATTTTCAAAGAACGCCATTTTCATATGATTGGCTTCAAGTAATCCGCAGGAGTTCTTGATGAATAATTTGCAAAGCCTTGATCCGTTACAAAGGTGTAGCCACGATCGGGCGGAGGAGGGGTATAATTTTGCCGAAAGAGGGTCTTTTTGGAAAAGAGGTGAGGGGGACATTTCTCTTTTTACTTGCGGAGGCCGATTTGAGGGGTATAATTTTCTAAAGGGGTTTTACGGACCGCCAAGAACCCCATGCTACGCCCCTGATCCGTAAGAACATACAGTAGGTACCTGTAGCTAGTGTTCGAGGGGATGTCAGATCTCGAGGGAAGGGGAGGGGTATGGGTGGAGTCGAATATATTTTTGCGAAAACGTTGTTGTTTTGACAAAGTGCAAATTTATCCAGTGCTCGTTTGATATGGGCTGGGAAGGGAAGTAGGAGTTTAGGAAAGGGGGGGGGGTCAAGGCTCTGGCTAGAAAGGATTAACCCAAACATGGGCAACGATTTTGGAATCGGGGAGATACGGGTCGGTTCCGGTGGGTTGGAGTAAACTGACCTCAACCCGGTTTCTGGCAACACTCTTACCTCCTCTTCTCCCCCCGTTACTGGCATGCGTGAGAAATTGAATTCAACAGTACGTACAGATGAGAGTGCATACATTCAATGGTTCATTTCATTTCAACGGTTCATTTATGTCTAAATGAAAACTTCCAAATGCCTTCAAGAAAAAACACTGCAAGTTATATCAAGTCACATTGTTTCGTTCACCATAATTCACCCGCCACACAACTGTGTAACCATATATCAAATCACATATATTATTTCACTGCAGGCATTTCCCATTGTTTCTTCAAAGCGCCAAAATATCGGTCTTTTGCGGTGTTGTCTTCGATTGGTTCTTCTCTTATATTGCTAACACGCCGCAAAAGTCTCCGCAATCCGAAAAGAAATTTAAAATTCTGTCGAATGTGTGTATTGTAGCGCAGAACTACAGCGAGTAACGCTACAGTAAACAAAGGTGAACTGAGGTTGAGAATTTCCATAATTCGCGCGAAATGAATTAGGTGTTGAGCGATCGCATCGGAGAGTTGATCGTTGTCATCAGACGAAATTTGCCGGACGAAGATAATGAGAGAGAGGAGCGTGATTCCGAAGATAAGACAGCTGGCGGCGCTGATCGGGATCATCAGCTTGGTTGTGTTCACGTTCTCCTTCAGCTGGTAACGCTCACTGAGCAGTTGCAATGCGTGGTTGAAGGCGTATTGGGTCTATTACGTTTCGAACATGTAAATATCACGTACTATCGAGAACATGGTGATCAGAGCCCGGCAAAAAGTACTGTAACTAACACATAATATACGTATTGATTTATTGGGACTGAATTAGGTAACACAAAACATATTACTATCGATTTATATGCTGCAATGCTGTGCAAAAAACGCCTGGCACTGGTCGCCGTGTTCTTGATAGTACGTATTTAAAAGAAAAATTTGCAAAGTATGAAACAAAAAACGTTCATTTGCGATTTAAAAAAAAGATCAAGTTACCGTAAGCAGAGAACGTACCGTTTTTCGATTGTTGACAGAGACCAGTGCTATGAATGTAAATAGTCCAAATAGTTGAGCGGCAAGCATTACGTAAAAACAGATTTCACTTTCACGCGGTCGATCTTTTACTGAGCTGCAATATGGAATGCGCGCCTTTTCCTCGTCCGATATTCTTGGCGCTCTAAATAATCCAAGCAATGCACGTGTAGAAACAAGCCACTGAAAAGCTGACGTCATTCCAGTGCAATGTTATTGTTATTGATATGGTCAATTTATTGTCTGACAGTTTACAAGAAACACACCATTTGAATGAAATACTTGGCCCGGATATTTCGTCATAAAAAGCCCGGCCCGGGCCCGACCCGGAAATTTTCTCAAAAAAAAGCCCGGCCCAGCCCGATTATTTCCCTTCGGGCCGGGTCGGGCCTGGTAGGCCCGGGGGCCGGGCCGGCCTGGAACAGCACTGATTATCTCATTTGTTTGTTACACGTACATCGCTTGGTGGTGATCCTTGCTAAACGTTTGGACGTCTCTTATTGCTTAGACAATTGCTCGTGTACCATGTCTTACATTAACATAATTTTCAGCGTTATATCACAGTGCTAGTTCTGCATGATTGGCTTCAACAAACCCGTATAAAAGTCCCAGATAAATTTTACCTTTCCCAGTACAGAAAATAGTGACCCATGGGTCACAAATTCTTAATATACAGCAGTGATGAGTCGGGGTCGACCCCAATCGAGCCCGACCCCGCCTGACTTGGCGGGGTCGACCCCGATCCCGACCCCAAAAATTATGAAAAAACGACCCCGACCCCCGCCAAAAATCTCGACCCCGACCCGACCTCGACCCCACATTTCACCGCGGGGTCGACCCCGACCCTGACCCTACAGATCCAGTCAACCCCACAAGTCAAGTCAAGTCAAGTGTGCTCGCGCTCACGCTCAAAACGAAAAACACTCGCTCGCGCTAAGCAAGTGACCCTGACACTTAAGTAATGTCAGCGTGTGCACTAATAAGCTGCATTTATCAAAACAAGCCATTGTTCAAAAAGCACTGCCTCATGTCAGGTTATTTCAAGTCAACTTCAAGTCAACCCCGACCCCGACCC
>JAQGCX010000236.1:0-20784 GCA_034700205.1 Plectus parietinus
CATTATCTTCGTGAGTTTATTTTTGCTTTTAACGTGTTGCATACATACAGTCCAGTCTAAAATGAATAGGAAATGATCGCGACCACCTTGAGCAAGGGCACTGTGCGCGAACCGGTGGACGTGGATCAGACATGGGCGTGGGGGTAAGGGGGGTATATACCCCTCCCCCAAGGACTTCCATACGATCATTTCCGATTTATTTTGCACGGGACAGTACCTGTGCTTGATTTTTGAGGCTTCCTCTCTTGGAGACTATCCGGGGGACGGAGTACCTATTGTATCGTACTTTGTGTTGAGGAATTTTGGCACGAAAATTCAATTAATATATAAACACAATTTGTAACTCGGCGAAACCGGAAGGGGGCTCAAGCTGAGGGGGTCGGGGTTGCTAGAAATTCACTCAGTTTCTGAATAGCTCACCTGAATCTCCAACACTCATTGCATATTATTGTACACTGACAATTGCTGCTTATTTCAGATGGTACTGACGATCGCTATGTCTTTCATCGGCAATATTGAACAGCTCATTAATTACGTTATTTCGCTCGGTTGGCTTCAAGGAATCTTTTCGGTTGCAGCTCTTCTTTGGATTCGCTACAAAAAAATCCCTGTTCACGAGCAAGCTATAAAGGTTCTTTTTGTTTGTTGATAATGAGTCCGCAATAATATACATAAAACAAAATTTGGTTTTGTTGTTGCATATTATAAAGCATGAGGAAACGTGCTTTGATTTTGAAGAGTTTTGATTGAAATAGATTCGAAATTCTTTTCACATATTTCATAGGAAAAAATCATACATGTAGCTGAATTAGGGAATGAAGTTGTAAGCTTGGGCAGAGGGTATCACTTTTAACAGGTTTTCAGGTCTTATCGCTACCATACCACTTTTCGGGTCAATTGAAAAATTCAAAATTTTTCGGCCTTCTGCCGAAATTATAAGGGCTCTCAGCTTTTTTTTGGCCACCTTTGACGGAGGTCATATCCACTGCTTGTCAGTCCGGACCCTGAACCCGGAAGGGGGGTATCACATTACTTATTTGCTACAAATATGTCGAAAATCACCAAATTTTTATTTCGAGCAGTCAAAAATTGTCAAATTTTTACCTCCCGCGGTTAGAAAACGTTAACTTCCTAACTTCTAATAACAACCAACTTCGCATTCCCCCCTCTCCCACCCTCTACCGTCGCCGAGAAAATTTCGTTCCAGAAAGTCAACGTTTTCTAAATCGCTCCAGCTCTACCCCTGTCCTCCCCCTGGCTTCGATGGAGGTCATATTATCCAATGCTTATCGGTCCGGGAGGAGGGTACATGTATGTCGAAAATCACCAAATTTTAGCTTCGAGCAGTCAAAAATGGTTAAATTTTTGCCTGCCGCGGTTGTAAAACGTCAAATTTCTGTCTTTGGCGCATTAACCCCCTTTCCCCCTAGCTTCCGACTCCGAGACAATTTCGATCCATAACGCCAAAGTTCTCTAAGCAGCTACTGCTCTACCTTGTCCCCTTGGCTGACCTGCCAAAACTCTCTCGAGAAATGAACTTTCAAACAAATTAATTTTTCTCTGAATGACGCTGGTTTTCATAGTTCAATATTGCCATCCCCATTCTGCATATGCTCGTCAGTATTGCGCTCGTCGCCATCCCCGTCTACCAACAACCTATCGAGTCAGCCATCGGTCTCGGCATTCTTCTCAGCGGATTTGTGCTCTACTATGTGTTGATTAAAACCAGCTTAACACCGACATTCCTGCGGCAAATTAATGGTTTGTTTTTTGCTACATTTGCGTACCCAGTAAATTTAAGTAAATATTTATACTCCTTATTCTGGGGTTGTACACAAATTGGTTAACAACAGAGCCATTTTGAGAGGGGTGATGCTGACGAAATAAGAGAAGAGGCTCTGCTCTTGTCCTCAGTGAAAATATTATGAAGCTCGTGGCACTTTTGTCGAGAGTAGACGCTAACTAAAAGCTTATATCACATGCAGTTAGATGCCCTTAAAAAATGTTTGAAAAACCAATTTCAGACAAATTAAAGATTTAATTTTCTAGGCTAGCGTAACGTCGCAGACACAAACTCAATCCACTGTTATGAACTCAACAGACGGATTGACCTTTTTCTGATGGGTAAAATCGCGACGCTGCTGGCAAAACGGCAAACGCACTGGCTGTGACAGACACATTTGCGACAGGTTAGTGGTTGCTAAGCGACATGCGCACCGCACGTGCGCACGAAATGCGTTTTTCTTCTGTCGCCTAGCAACCACTAACCTGTCGCAAATGTGTGTCTGTCACAGCGCGTGCGTGACAGCAGCATCGGGATTTTACCCATCAGAAAAAGGTCAATCCATACCCCCATACCCCCACGCCCAGCTCTGCCAAGAACAAATAAAAAATTTCTGGTGAATGGGCCCACCTCCCACCTCTGGCTGGGACGTGGTTAAAGGAGCGTGAGGCGGCCTAAAAAATTAGGAAAAGCAGCGTTTCCCTTTTCAGTTGACCGGTCTGCGTTCGTGAAAAGTTGGTGAAATCGTCCTCCTGTCAATACGTACCTAATTGCTTTTCTCAAATTCAGCAATCGACGATCACTGAAAGCGATGTATTTGGAAAGATTCAGAAAAGTGAACCCTTTTTCACTGCCGTTTACGTTCGATATCGAAAACACATGGGTATCTTTGGCATTCAGAGAAGATACTGCTCGCTCAGAAGTAACTGAAGACCACGCGGAACTTCTCAGAAAAGCATTCACAAAAGAAAAAATGCTGATTATCGAAGGCAAACCCGCAAGCGGTAAAACGTCTTTAATGCGTCGCCTTGCTTTTGAATGGGCGAATGGAAAACAAGAACTGGCTCATTACGATTGGCTTATCTATGCAGAATTTCGCGAAGTTCTTGAGCGAAAAGTCAAACCATTGCGGAACTAATAAGCAGTTATCTAATGGCCTATCTTGAAGAAGAAGACTGTGAAGAACTTTTGCGTAATATATCTGACAAGGAATATTGCAAAAAGCATCGTATTTTAGTACTGTTAGATGGTTATGATGAGTCTTCTTTGGATAATCAATGTGTGGAGTTGCACATTTATTTGTCAGCAAGTACCATCGGCAAATCACTCATGTTTGATGTCGTCCTAACGTCCAGACCAGGCTACTTGACAAAACATCGCGGCCAAGAAGGACGATTTATTTTTGCTGCTGTTCTCGGATTTACAAATGAAACACAAAAGGAAAAGTACATATCGAATCATTTTTTTTCAAAGGAACAGAACGACTCTGTTGATAACATTTCAGCAGTACACAAACTACTGAAATCAAATGCAGACTTGAACAAACTCGCAGAAACGCCATTATATCTTACATTCCTTTGCTTGGTGCACGAAAGAATTATCGACGGGACATTATTGGAGTTGTTTTTAAGCATCATTTGGTGGCTATTAGATAGACACCAAAATGACTTTCCTGATCGCGATGTTCCTAGTCTTTTCGGATTTCAGCGAAATGCAGAAGGCGATAGGTTTCAATCTATTCAAGCAAATTATCTCGAATTTCCTCAACTGCATTCTCTTGGCGAAATGGCGCTGAAAAATTGGGAAAAAAACTTTTTCAAACAGTCAGATTTAACTAAGTTTCAACTGGACCCAATTTGCGAACAAGTTGGACTTTTGAGAAAAGAAGATAAACGCGGTAAATTTTTCCGAAGAACCATAGAATTTCACTTTCCTCATCGAACAATACAAGAATTTTTGGCGGCATTTTCTTTCTTTTTTACTGACGGAAAAAACAATCACATTGATGATAAGTTGTTCGAAAAACTTAATTCAGAAATGAATGAATTTCAAAATTTTCTTTGGCGTATCGTATCATCAAACGAATTGCAAATAATTCCAGCAAGAAGGATAGATTTTTTCGAAAGATTCACATCACTAGCTTTGGACTTTGATATTTTCATGACTGAAGCCGCTACTGATGTAAAACAAATGAATTCTTGTTTGAAAAATTGTGTAAATGTCACGCAACTTCATTTTTATTCAAGCTCAGGTAATTTTTCGCTTTGCGAATCTATCGATTTAACGCGAATGACTAAGTTGAAAAAATTTTTTCTGGATGGTGAAAAAAGCAAAATGATGGGAAAATTACAGTTGCACAAGATTTTACGATCGCAATTGCCTGAAAATACTTTTGCACACAAGAATTCCAAGGAATCATTTGTGTTGCTGCCAAACAACAGTGAAATTAACATAGTATTCTCTCACGTTGATTTTAAGTCGGCAAAGTTGTTCTGCGATTCAATGGAATATTTTACGAACGTCTTAAAAAATGACTTAAAGTTTGCCGGTAGTTTCACCGTTTTTGGCGATGAAGAAACGTCACGTCATTTTACAATTGATAGATGTGCTGCAACATTGTCGAATTTTTTTCGATTAAAAACTCGCCGATCGATTTTAAAGATCTTCGCCGATCGAGAACTGAACAAGGCGTTGCGTTCTGTGTTATTTGCCAGAGATCTGACCGTTCACGAAGCAAGAAAGTCTGTGTGCGAATTTTCTTTCGAAGGATTTTCAGCACTTGAAAAGCTCACTCTTACAGAAATGATTTTTTCTTCTGACGTTCTTCTCTGCCTCAATAAATGCTCAAATTTGCGAAAGCTGAGCTTTTGGCATTGTAAAATTGATTTAATAGCATGGCAATCTATCACAACAGAAATTGCTAACAGTGCGATTCGAATGTTAGACCTATTATTAACTGATACATTTTTTAAAGAAGACTTTTCGAAATTCTTCAGTTATTTAAAAAACTGCGAGCTCATTGAAGAACTTGAAATTTTTTCAATACCAGTGGTTGAGGATAAAGACGTTTGGAATTCAGTCGAAGAGCAATTTGCGTTAGTTATTTCAAATCTGCTGGAGGAAATGAAAGGACTCAAAAAAATCAAGATTGGTAGGAGGATGAAGGAAAACAACAAGAAAATAATTGAAAAAGCATGCAAAAAGAAAGGGATCAGGGCAACCTTTCAACCAACCTATCGGAAAGGAACCAACCTATCGGAAAATTGCGTTCCATATACGCAACGAAAGTGATTCAGGGTGGTATTAATTTAGTGAGCAGGTGAAAGTTATTATGTGATGTAAAAGATGTTATGAACAATGATAAATGATAGTGAAAGCCAATAAATGGTTGACGTGACCAGAAAGAAGTGTGTAACGAAAATTAAACATCATATAGAACAGAAAACGTACAGCATTCACCGCCGCCGGTCAAGTGAAATTGAGAGCGAGTGTCTGTGATTCATTCCATCTCTTTTTCGACGTGAAATTACTCGCTTCGGTCAAAGGGAAGCAACCGATTGCTCAATTGAAAGAGAACGAGGATCGCACGAAAGAACTGAATACTGTATGCAAATTTCTGCGCTCCTGAAGCGTCAGTGCGGCACAGCTTTCACTAATTGCAGAACACAGACGACATCTCTACTTTGCCCAGCAAACCCGGACCTGGCATAAATCCGATTTAGCAATTCGAACCCGATCGGGACCAGGTGGCTTCGTTCCGGGTCAGCCGGAATGCAGCCCAGTCCCATCACTGCTACACATTCACAATGTTATATAATATTGAATCAATGAGACATAGACATCACAGCTCCAACAAACCGCCGTAGCCTCACCCCCTCCGCCTCTCGAACTAAAATGGTGCCTTAATTCTGTGCAAGGAACATTAATTCCCTATGAAATTAATATGACCACTGGCTATTGCTTTATGTTGACATCACTCTCATTACGTACGTGCACGTCATATCGGCTCGCGAATACTGCCAAGACACTTCGCCCGCCGTGACAAAAATGTAACTGACACAGTACTAACTCAGTATTTAGTGTCTATTTTCGAGTTCGTATAATCTCCATAGAACACGCCCACCGCGTCGTTTCTGATAAACACGACGCGGACGAACCGTTGCCTAGTAAACATGCTCCTTTGAACGATCACTTTCTGGAAGAATCATCCGGAAGAGTGACAATGGGCGTTCGATTCTCAGTTCAGTTCGATTCTCAGTTCAGTTCGATTCTCAGTTCTCAGCTCAGTTAGATTCTCGGTACCGAGCAGCACCAACTTCACGGAAAAATGCTTGGCAGTTGGCATTCGATTCTCAGTTCAGTTCAATTCTCAGTTCTCAGTTCGATTATCAGTACCGAGCAGTATCAACTTTACGGAAAAATGCTTGGCAGTTGGAAATCACTGTATCACTTTCTGGAAGAATCATCCAAAAGAGTGACAATTGACGTTCCATTCTCAGTACCGAGCAGTATCAACTTTACGGAAAAATGCTGGGCAGTTGGATATCACTGCATCTGAAGGACAATTATAACATCTTGGCTTGTTTTTATGAACCAAAACGAGAACTATTCTTCTAAAAATGACATATTTCCAAGTGCACTTGACTTGTTGCCTGAAGTTCTGTGTTTTTGGTATTTATTCTGCTGTGTTTTTGAGTGGAATGACGTAAGTTTGTGGGCAGTATGCTTTCCCTTACGAGGTCCCTGAATAAAGATCGCTCTCTGTCTCTCTCTGCGGGCCGACTGGCCGGCGATCAAATTTCAGCACCACCGCCACCCACGCACCTCGGAGAAACACTTGCGTCCGGCCGCGCGGCAGCGGCGGTATTCTCGGTCTGCTGCTGAGCCCGTAGGTTCCCATCGTCCGTTCGCAGCATATTGCCACTTTACTACGCAGTCGTTTTCTCCCAAAAATCGTTAACTTTTCGAAATTAACGGCTGTTTTAATTAGCACCGGAAATTAGCAGCTGTTTAATTAAAGAGTGCTTTCTTTCAGTGATGTTCCCGGGCGGGCCCAGGCTGGCCCGGCTAAATTTTTCGGCCCGGGCGGACAATCTCTTTCCTCTTTTCGTATTCAACTTTGGATGCAACTCTATATTTGGGCGTAGGAGGCAGGCCGGTGCCATCGTGTAGGCTAACTAGGCTAAAGCCAAGGGGCGCCGTGATTTTCAGATTTAGAGGTAAGGGTCTCCCCTTATGTTGGGGGGGGGGCACCTGAGGGGCGCTCGATTTTTGAAGATAAGGGTCCCCCTTACCTAGTCAGCCTAAGGGCGCCGTCACTCCATAGCACGGACCTGGTAGGAGGAGATGGAGATATTCCTCTACTAAGCAAAAAAAATTTGGACAAGGTGTAAATAGAATGGCCAAAAACGGCTCAAATCCTCCCCGCTGTCCTGGCCGAACACCGCGCTCATGTCTGCGGTCTTCCTACGTTGCCCCACAGGGGTAAATCAGGGGAACTTATGAGGATAAATCTCGCTCTTTAGGAGAGTAAAACCAACAATTTTCCAAGGATTTTAGAATATCTTTCTTTTCTATCTTTTTCGGACTTTAGAAATGGGGTAAAACTAAAAACAGGAACATAAATTAATTTTTCCTAATACTCCGTTATGTCTGCTCCTGCCATCCAAGCTGCCATAGCGTTTATATCCATCTTTGAGCTATAATTGTGCACTCAATTCTTGCTACCGTGCGAAAAAAAAGGATTGGACTTGGAAGTCTTTCTATATCCCATACATAAGAATCCTGATCTGCTACCGAACGATAAAATCTAGGCACCAAGTAAGAAGATGTAAATTTTTGTTCATGCATCCAAAATAAATCGCACAAATACGCGACTCCCTGACCTTATTGACTCCGCAAAATGAATATTTCAGTAATACAATGGACGCGAATCACTATTTGGAAGTTCAGACATTTCTTCGGAGTCGCACGGCGAAGCCAAGCTGGACGGCAGAACAACGAGAATTCTACAAACGAGCGTATGGCGTCGATGCAAAGGGCAATTTAATGAACAATCGAACTGGGGATCGTGTGCAACAGCTGGACGAGTACGACCAAGTTCAACCAAATCGCGTCGCGCAAGTTGAGGCGCCTCGACGCCTCGACGGTCAGTTTGCAACAAAGATACAATAACCAAGTTATAAACTTAGTTAGCCTCCGGCGCCAAATTGTTCTTTAGCCAGCGGCGCAAGATCGCGGGGCGCGCTTCGCGCCCCACAACTTTCCGCCGCATTGACCTGGGCCCGGGGGGATACGTACCCCCACAAGCAGGAACTTGTGCCGTTTCGGTTTGGGACCAGGAAATACAAAAAAATTAAAAGACAAGGGTCACCCCTTTATCTATTGATATCTTCTTAATCAAAACGATAAATTATGCAAATTTTAGGTACAAATAGCGTCTTTCTAAAAAACTTGAATTCCCGTCCAAAAATACTGTATTTAAAAGAATTTTTTGTGGAGTTAGCAAGCATTGGAAAGAATGGGATTTTTTGGAGGGTACATACCCCCTGACTACTACCCGGTTGTTCCACTCCCGCCCGGTCACCCTTGACTTACCTAGGCCTGGCGCCGCAGGCTAACCAACTTTTGCAATTTGCAAGTGTTTTATGAAATAGGCCCCTGTAGTTAACTTAGTTTCAGTTGATGATTATCCTCGACGAGAGCAGCAGAAGTACGACGGCATTGTCACAGCGATTAACGGTCTCAGCGCAAAAGAAATGAGCACACTCACTCCAATGGAACGGGAACAATACCGTAATACTATGGCAACTTCAGATTTCGAGCGAAATCGAATTTATGTCAAAGCCATGACTAAGCGCTGACCGTCTTCCTTGTACATTTGATCAAGTTCAAAGGACAAGAACAAATGAACCGCCGTGAATTCGGAACCTTCCACTAAGCCACGGCTAAACCATGAACAATTTTCTCATGATCAATTCTTGAATTATTTGCAGTAGAGTGTAGCCATTCTGTTGCTAGCTAGCTACCATTGCGTTTTGTGAATGCGTCATGTAGTATTGCTTCAGATAGTACCGTACAGATTTGAAAACCATTATACAGGGGCAAAAATTTGTGCGTTTTTGATCGTCGGAGGCAAAATTTTGAGTCTTTTCGGTACCACGAACCGCCCGGGGGCCTCTGCCTGGGGGTTCTGGACCAAATGGTCCAAATGGTCCACCTCTAAGCCCCCCGCATGAATATAGGCCCAGTGAATGCTAGGAACGCACAATCTATGTTCATTTGGGTCGTTGGCAATAAATTGTGTTCCCCAATCGGATCGAGGGCAACAATGGACCATTTCAGTCCGGCATCGACCAGCAAATCACAAAGCTACGTCTTCAAGAGAATTCTCGAATGTCGTTTTCAAACGGCGATCGTTCGAGACTGCCGTCCACTGACGACTTGCATATGTATGCGACGACGGATTTTGCCACTTTCGTCAAATTACACAGTTTTTTGTCAAAACCTTTTTCTGTCTGTCTGTAAATTCTAAAGGTGCCTCATTTAATTTGTCAGTAGAAATACGCAAAAATTTGCACAAAATCTGTAAATCTTTGCCGATTGATTTGAAATATAAACAGCATCTACAGGGTGCGCCATGAGTCAGGGTACAACTTTTTGTGCTCATAACTTTTTAACCGTTCAAGGCATTTCATTGAAATTTCGGATATAAGTAGAAAACATAAATACATTACTCGTCACAAAAAATCATTTGATATAACCGCCTCTGGTGGTTCAAATCGGTACGAATCGACGAAGTTACGGTCGAAGCGTGATCAGCGTGACGGTGAAGAGGGGGAGAAAAAAGCTTATTTAGGAATTTAATATTTCAAGGATTGAAAAAATGTTAGTATGTATGCCAGAAATTTACAGCGAAAACTATTGCCATCAGTCATTTTTCTATGTGATTTCAGTTTCATATGATGCAAAATTCTACGTGCTGTATTGTACTGCATGGCTGTACATATGCAGTTGTTTGACAAACTTTCTGGAATTACTTTCGCAGAATTTCAATATTTATTGGAAAATTTCAGGTCGGAACGAGTGAGACGTGTGGAATAACCATAATATTAGGTTGTCCAATAAGTTCGTGCGGTTTTTGCGGCCCGCAGGGGTCCCACACTGACAGCTCGTTCTCGACCAAATCTTAACCATTTCAGCTGAGTTCAGGCTTTTTGAATAGAGAATGACATCGGCTATAACGTGTTGAAAAATAACAGGAATTTGTACAGCTGTTGGCGTTATAGCCGAGTTCATTCACTATTCAAAAAGCTCGAACTCAGCTGAAACGATTAAGTTTTGGTGGAGAACGAGCTGTCAGTGTTGGAGCCCAAAAACCGCTCGAACTTATCGGACAATAACAGGGCAACACAAGCGAATCACAGTAGTTCACACATCCATCGCAACCGGGACATAGAATTCAATACGGAAGCAGTAATTTAGTAATTTAATTTCGAAAATGAGCAAGATCAATTGTCCACAACAGTGAAAAAGAAGCCTGTAATGACAGAATCTTTGCTTTTAAGAAAATCCCTACATTATTTCCTGAATGGGTTAGTGACAATTCATAACTTAGCAAAAACACGATACTTGCAAGTAAAAAACAGGGCAAGAGCAATCATAATTCGACCTGTGGAAGACATAACCGAGCCGTGTCGTGTATCTTTCATCTCATGATAAAGAAACACATGAAAAATAGTTTGACAATTGAACATAGAATTTTAGTTCTTCTGTTCCTCAAACTAATTCAGTCAACGTTACTGTAATAACATGGCATGGAATTCCAAATTTTCAACCAGAAAATTTCCTTCCTTTTTCTCTTTGGCATTCACAAATTTGATGGAATACGAGCATGGAAGAATTACAAGCGTAATTTAAGAACAATTATGGTAAAGTTGAAGCACAGGTGTTTCGGGTCAGAAAGTTTGGGGGGGGTTAACATAACAAAAACCAAAAATCGAGGGGGGCTAACATATTTTATCCCAAAAATTTGCATAAATTTGCATACCGTAATCCAGTTTTTGGGCGGAAATTCAAATTTCAGTACGATAATTTGAATTCCCGCTCAAAAATACCGTATTTCTTTCTCGGAAAAGGGAGGGGGTTAACAAAACTTCGCCCACTTCTGTGAGGGTTGAGGGAGAGGTTGACCCCCCTAAACTTTCCCAAAAACACCCGTGAGTTGAAGCGATCAGATGAGATGGGTACGAATGCGACGCGCTTCGGGCCGGGCGCCTGTCGTGGTGCTCATTCTTGCGCTCACGAACGGACTCAGTTTCCCCACCGACGAATTACGGTGTTTCATTCGTCGTTTCGGCGACGACTTCGACGTTCTTCTGTTGGTATATTCTTCTGGCGCCGGCGACACGTCAAGTCTGCAAAAAAAGGTGAAATGCGATAAAATAATTTGATAAAGAATATTTTTTTGCAAGGTAGAATCAAATACCGTATGCTCGAGTGCGCGAAATCCTGATCGTAAATGAAACGCATGTGTTAGCCCCACAACACAGGGTTTTGCGTACCGATGATTACGGTATTCTATTCTACTTGTCGAATAAAATACACTGTACATAGCTAGCTCTTTGACTTGCTAAATCGTATTTTCCGTACCCCAACAATTGTCGCGGTTCGGACGCGAAGGAGACATAGATCGAGCATGCGAGCCCGATGTTATGTTTAATGTCCGTTGAGCCCGATGTTATGCGTAACCAATGTAGTGTCTAACGCTGTATGAGTATGCGATGGCACGCCCGATTCTATGCCGATGTATGCGATGCCGATGTAAGCGAAAGGCGGAAGTGGAATGTAGTGTAAAAGTTTGTGGTTACGATCGAACGGTCGACATCGGCAGGGGGTTCCCTGGCCAGGGCCCTCTAGCAGAGGTCGACATCGTCAGGGGGGTCCCCGCCCAGGGCCCCCCCGAGCAGAAGTCGACTGTAACCCAGCCGCTGCCCAAACAGTGAACTGACAAGAAGAAACCGATAAGCGAACGATTGTGATTGTGTCCCCGATCTGCAGAAGAAACACCGCGTGGCACCCGATAGAGCGAGCTGACAACGACAACCAGGAAAACAATAATTTTGTTTGCAGCCGCCACAATAGCCACCAGCCGGCTGGCGACGAGAATTCCATCCGACTTAGCGCTGGAGTTGCGCCGCGCGTCGGAGCGACTGCACTGGCGCGAGCACGATCGCGCGTCCATGCCGCTGCAGTCTCCCGTGGAAGATTGACACTTTTGTTCATGGAATCCAGCACAATAAAAATCAACTCAGAATAACTTTGTGATACTGTACGCCTGTTTAGATTTCTATTTGACTTACTTAGCATTGAAATGTGTTTGGAAGCATGACAATACTGCAATTTCCGTTCAATATGCGTACGACGGGCGGCTGTTGGTAGTTGGGCAGATTGGCGTACGAGCCGTAGTAGGCGTGGGCGACCGTCGGCTGCACGTAGGACAATATGACGGGCGCGAAGATGGCGGGCGCAGACGACAGCACGAATGACGACTGCGCGCCGACGACCAGAGACTGCGGACGCGACGACGACGCCGACGATCTGCTCGTGCGACTTGAACTTCATCAAGCCGAAGCGCGTCTGCGCGAACACACCCGCCGTGTTGTTCCGGCCGCCGTCCTCCAGCTCACCTCATAAATGACCACATACTGAGTTGGCCGCCCTTTCTCCCTACTTTTTGTTATCATTGCATGCGTTCGTTTTTCGGCGCTCTTGTTATTGGTTCACTTACATCCAATCCATTCAGTCAAGTATTTAACAAAATTCCGTTATCCCACAATTTGTCGTCCTGCCATTTTATCTTTCTCATGTTGCATAAAAAACAACCGCGCCTCTGCACTACTTCTGATTGCCCACGAGGTTTTCCGACGCACCCTGTTCGCCGAATTGTTCATTCTGCAACGAAGTCAAGAAGATATCAATAAATTTGTTGTTTCGCATTGCGTTTGTCTTGCGCAATATCTCTCAATAGTCTTGTCAACAAAACCTGCAATCTGAAACCTTTCTGCCGAATTGTTAACTCTGCTACGAAGCCAAGAAGCTAGCAGTAAATTTGTTGTTTTGCCAAAAAAGTGAAAGCAGTCGAGAGTGACTTTGGCGTTGTCGCTGAATCGAATGAGTGGAAAGGCGCCGACTGGTAGCGATGACGATACACGCACGAAACGAGAGCGCAACGCCCAGAAGAATCCGAAACGATTGGACTTTGGACTTGAACGAAAAACTGTTCGCCGACCTTCACTCCGCCCGAGTAGGCGGCAGGGGACGAAACTCGTCGGCCGGCAAAACTCCGCGACAGGCCTTCGACACCCGGCTCGACGCCGGGCGGGAAATTTCAGACATGGCGTCGGCCGTGTTCCGCGTAGAAGAGTCATGGTGGTGCGTACTGGCCCGCTCGCTTCTGTCAAACACGCCTCCTTGGGTGGTCACCATGGTGGAGCGTTTCATCCGGCTCAACGGCAACAGCACCGCCCAGTTGCACATAGCGTGTTCGCCGTCGGCAGAAAAGCGCTTGTGTGGTCTCTGTCTTCGCAAGGCATTCTGTCTCTGTGAAAGATGTGCTGCTGAGAAATGTACGTTCATGTTTTCCTATGCATTAGTAGTCGCAAAAATTTGCGAATTTCAGGCGATCTGTACAAAATGCGAACGAAGCAAATGACGTTGGAGGCTGAGAAGCACCGACTCGTTGCAGCGATTGACGCGATGTTGAACGAGCAGACTAGTTTGACGGACCAACTCAGCGATACCAGCTGTACTGTGGACCATCTACGCACGCTGCTCGCTTTCAAGCGACACAACGTACGTGGAATGCGGCAGCATCTGCGAAAGGCGCAGGAAATTCGCAATGTGTCGTCGCAATTCGCCGAAAAGCTCGCGAAGCACATTACGATCGTGGATCAGTTGATCGAAAAACGCGTCAGTAGCATAACTACACTCCATGAAAACATGTCGAAGAAGGAACTGCCACTCCAGGCGCTGAGACAGTGCTTGGCGTCTCGCCTCTTCAACATGTTTCCTGTGGCCACTGTAGACAATGTACGTTCGTCGACGGACGACTCCGCTGGTGCTCTGAGCAACGCCCTGGAAAAAGCGACAGCCGCCAGTTTCATCAATGGACGCTGGACGGTCTTGGACTCTGAGACCGACGAAGATGCCAGCATCGTTGCCAAATACTTGACGGTTCGATTTTTTTTGTGTTGCGGCAGTGGTGTTTCTTAGTGCTGATTGAATAAGACACAGGAAATTACTGTCGGAAACTCGGCGACCAGTCGGGGGGTCTTGCTTCAGGATTGCAGCATATAAATCGATAGTACTATGTTTTGTGTTGCATGAGATTCGGAAAAATGTTTAGTGTTGGATACCGTAGTTTACTGCCCCGCTTGGTCGCCGAGTTTCCGACTGTATTTGACAGATTAAACGACGCACAGGGACATACAGTAACTATCGTTTATAAGGAAATCCCGGGGCGGCGAAAATCTTCCCTTATAACCAATTTTCCCTTGTAACCGATTGAAAATGTGTGGTAAATCTGTTCAAGAGCCATGAAAAGTGTTCCCTTATAACCGATTTTCCCTTATAACCGATTCCCTTATAACCGATAGTTACTGTATAAAGGCCTCCATCATTTTGCATGAATGTTACTTGCAGATTGTCGGCTGTCGTGTACCGGACGACAGTGACTACAGAGTGCTGAAGAGTCGGCTAATGAGCGAGTCGACGTCTGTTGCGGCGGGCGAACGCCGCATCCACTCGTGTCAGTCGTGGATGGCCGCCCTGGGCTACGCTATGCAACTCGTCAACCGTTTGTCCGTCGTTTACGACATTTTTCTGCCGTTCGAGGTTTGCTTGCCGTCGTTCGGTGGATGGGGAATTTCTTGTTGTTCTGCAGATATCGCACCGTGACCTGGCATTGGCGGACGCTTGGACAGAACCGCTGCTGGACACGGACGTGTTCAAGCTGAATGCATGCGTACTGCTCATGTGTCTGGCGCGCGGTCTGCCGGCCAGCGCTCTCTCTCTGCGACGACCTTTCCGCAACCTGCTCACGTTGTCGCAGTGTCTGTCGAGCGGAGGAATCGGTCTGGCGACGCGCATTCCATCGGACTTGGCGCTGGAGTTGCGCCGCGCGTCGGAGCGGCTGGATTGGCGCGAGCACGAGCGCGCGTCGATGCCGCTACAGTCTCCCGTGGAAGATTGGGAGCAAGTGAGTGGCGACGAATTGCCGATCATCGCCGACTACTCGGACCGACGCCCTTCTGGGTTGACCGATCTACTGACGAGTGCGACTGCGAGTGTCGCCAACTTATTCCGTTGAAACAATAGCCACCAGCCGGCTGCTTTTCTCCATTCATTCGAGTGCATGTGATGATATGTTATTATTGAGCCGAGCTCGTGCCGCGTGATTGTGTGCAAATATTTTGAGTGCAGAGTATTTAGCAACACGCACGCCCTTTACTTGTGTATAGAAATAAACGATTGGAAAATAGCCGCTCAAAGCGAATTGACGCGTCCGTGCTAGCGGCGTTCGTGACGGCGACGACGGTCGGGTGAACGACTGCGTGGGGACGGCGATCTTCGATGACGTCGATCCGACCGATGTGAAGCTTTTTCACGCTTTACTGGAGCAGGGCTAGGACTTCTTCGTCTGCGGTCCCGATCCCGGTCCCGGTCCTAAAAGAAGAGTTAGACCGATGTAAATGTAGTAGTTCATATGCGGGAATTTGAATTTGGGCGTACGTCGTGATGGCGTTGGTTCTGCGGAGGTCGACGTTGATCGGATGAAGGACGATGGCGGGACGGCGGATTGCGATCTGCGCCGTTGCCACCCACTGAAAAGCGACCGTTCATTGGCGCGTATGGACTGAGAAGTGGGCGGCGCGAGCCGATGCGTCTGGCAATTGGGCATCGCGCACGTTAGATTCGCTTAATCCGACGCGATTAGCCGCCAGCGTCATTCGGCCGATTGCATCCGTCGAATCCGACTTTCCTCCGGCCGACACAAGCGGATAAGCGACAGCTCAGTGTCCGACGCCGTCACTGATGTATGGCCAAGCGCCTCATGCTCCTGTACGGTCTTATCAGCGCGTCGCAGTCTGTCAATTGCGCGCGCCAAAACGGCGCGATTAGTTGTCGAATCCTTGCGTCGCTCGAAAAATCACTGACGCCCGCCGGTCACTCGTGTCGTATCAAAACAAGCGCGCGATATTGTGCCCGGCGGCTGGCACCGGCGGAGGCTCGTCGCGCCGCTCGGTCGAGTGTACAAGTGCGTTTCTATTTCAGCTTCGTCATGAGACGCGCACTCCTGTTGTTGTTGTCGGTGGCCATCGTCGGCGTGTTGGGCAACAGCGGGACCCAGCAGACCAAGAAGCTCTTTCCGCCAGGCATGCACCCGTCGCTCTTTCCCGTATCGCTTCCCTTCCACTCCCACTAATAATAGCAACCATGCGGACCGTTTCAGGAGCCGATTTTCGACCCGAACGCACCAGATTGTATCCCGGGTCGCGAGCCGTGCGGTTTCTACAGCTTCAGTCTTCATGGCGGCTCGCAATTGAAATGGGTTAAATCATGGTGAGTTATCTGAGAGAATCGTTTGGATTTCTCATGTGCGTGTTTCAGGTGCCAATGCGATGATGAGCACGAGTGCTCGTACGACCGAACAGATATGAAGATGCGCGTGTACCGACACGTGTGCGTCTCGAAGACAGAGCTGGCACGACTGGCCGACGCGTTGCTCGACTAAGCCGACATCGTCCTGCCGTGATTTTGAATCTCATGTGCATAACGTGACCCTTTGATGATTGCACTGTATGCTGCTCGAAGCGAATATCTGTCGTTGTTATCTCACTGACCTTGACGTTGCCACTGGTAGTTCTTGGCCACCGATTGACTGAAATCGACGTGGATTCGTCGGTCGTCGATCAGTACGTTGTCCATTTTGAAGTAGGCGTTTTCGCAATGCTGCGGCTGAAAGGCGAATCGTTCGATGCGTCATGGTCGCATGTACCGTATACCTGTTCGAATTCGATGAAGGCGTACTGCAAAGAAGCCTCTGTGCGTTTGTCTTTGATAACTTCGCAGCATTTGATAGGTCCGAATCGAGCGAAGATGATCTCCAGATCCTGGTCGGTCGTCACTGGGTTCAATTTGCAGACGAAAAGCACATTGTCGGGCGGTTTCTCCTCCGCATGATGCAGATCGCCAATCTACAACCCACCATTCGCTCTCATCTCATTCGCATACGTCATTACGATACCATTTCCAGAATATGGGCTCGAGCCTTGCTCTCTTTCTCTTCGATTTCCTGCTGAATTTCCGCTTCTGTTTTTCCATCCGTATCCTCCACTTCTTCGCCCACAGCGATTCGCGAACTCTGAAAAAAAACGAGTTGATATCCATGACAAGCTGTGAACGAAGCATTAGAGGTCAATGAGATCAGGGCTGAGCCACGTAAAAACCAGAAATTGTGGAGGGTGTCTATTTATTTTTGCCCACGGATGTCAACGATCGTCCAACGAGTATATTTAGAGTTCCATTACAGAACTGCAAAGAGCGCCGCCCTATCGATCGACTTTAAGTAAACGAAATTGCACTAATTTCCGCGCGGGCGTGTCCCCCGTTTAGAACTTGGGCGTGAGAGTATATGGTCGAGCCAAATAATGATTCGCCAATTTGCTAACTTTATAACAATATTAAAGCATTGTGTGAAAGTGCAGGACAATATTATTTATACAATCAACGCAACTGACGTCATAGTACGGGTTACAGTGACTTAATTTAATTGCTTACGCTGATGAGTTCCATGGTCGGCGAAGGGGACCGAGAAGGGATTGTTAATTCTCGAGGATCGTCGAATGGATCATCTAGGATGATTGTGTGAGCGATTCTGAAACAATCGATCATCGCGTCACAGCCAGTGGTGTATTTTTTGGCTAATTATCTTGATTTTTACACCTGAACTATTAAATTAATCTAAAATCAGCAAATAATGTATGCATTTTTTGTTTGCGCAATGTTATATAGATTTGAATTGTATATAACATGGCGCAAACAGAGAAATGCGTACGTTTTTTGCTGATTTCAGATTAATTTAGTAGCTGAGGTATAAAAATCAAGATAATTAGCCAAAGAGACAACACTGATCACAGCACAGGTCATATACGATTTCGAATCATCTGCCAGCTAGTATTTAAGTGTTGCAAATATTCTTAAAAAACGAGAAAGGTTTCCAGACAGTTTTTCTGCGAGAATGTTTCACACCAGAGGAATGGATAGAACGTGCGCTTAATCGCCAAAAACAACGCCAGAACAAATAATCGCTTAATTTCGATGATATGATTGTTAAGTGCGTGTACTGTACTTTTTCAATTCTGTCGAGGCACATCTGATATATGCTCGATCTTCATATGACATTGCTGTCTCTTGAAGTTGATAACTGTATTGATTAAGATGACGCTATACTTGAAATAACACGTGTTATGGACCATAAATCCTCGCATGGATCCCACACTAAGAACGACTCTCAGTGTGGGAACCATGGGGGGATTTATGGTCCATAACACGTGTTATTTCAAGTATAGCCTCACCTTTAGGGCTTTGCCGTATTATCCCCTAAACGAGGCTAGACATCGCCTAGCACTCTCCTAAATAAAGAGAGAAAGAAGAAAGAAATACAACGATCGCTAAGCTCAGTTGAGTCGACCAGAGTTGAATCTTTATCCCTGAGATAAACTCGAGACGGCGAACAAGGATTGATGGCTCGCCTGATATCCTGGTAAGGTCGATGTTGTTCATCGCAAATAGCGACGTTGAGTTTCTCGAGAACATCGAAGCCTTCGGCGACTTGGCCGAAGACGGTGTGCTTGTTGTCGAGGAAGTCGAGATCGTCAGCGAGAGTGATGATGAACTGACTGCCGTGCATGTCGTCTCCGTTGTTCACCATCGACACTGTGCCCGTTCGTCTGTGCCGCAGTTTCGGCATCGATTCCATCTCGAAGAAACGCGCTTGATCGCCGTACATATGGCTAGAAGGAAACCGATTGTCAAACTCCAATAAAAGAAATTCTACACTTTGAACATGTCAAAATGTGACTACAAACGTGTACCGAGCACGACACACACTTTAAAGCCAAAAGTGCAGAAATTAGCAGAACCTATTCTGGCAAGACAATGGCAGTTAGTTGAATAAATCGCTAATTGATGAAACGAAACGCAAGTAAAGCATTCCCAACCCGAAAACGGAATCTCCGCCTTTTCCGGTTCCTGTCGGATCGCCAGTCTGTGCAACATAATTTTCCTGCAACAATGTGAACCATCAACAGATGACGATTATGCACGCGAAACGCACCTCGATGGAGTGAAACGATGTGAAGTTGAAGTACTTGAGCTTGCACAGCTTGAGAAAGTTCAAACAAGCTGAAAATATCAAAATGACCAACGAAACGATGCTTTGGTGAGGCACGGATTGTAACAGAATGTCGCAATAGTCAGTGTAGCTGTGGTGTGCACAATCAAAGTACTATTTCAAGTAGAACACAATTCAAGTGAACAAACACACTTCGCGGTCGTTCTTTGAGGAACAAGTCGATCACAATGTCTCCAATTGTTGTTTCGATCAACACAGACATGACTCTGCAGCAACAATGTGAAGGTCGTTTCCGTTTCGACAACGGCTTAACTTACAATATTTCCAATTTTTTCAGAATCAAAACGAAGTTACCAATTCAACCTAAGCAAAATATACGTTGTTCGTTGCCTGTTCGAAATAATCCCTGAAACAATTGCGTGTCGGGATCTGCAAACTTTCGTGTTGTTGGCTAACTCAACTGTGCTTTCGAACCTAGTTCTGCTTCATAATTTTAGCATCGAAAAGCTTCTCTGGTTCAGTAATATTATTTTAGTTTAAAATGTGATAATTCATCTTGCGAAATTTGCACAAAATGAAACGAGAGTCGAACAATTTTGAGATGCCGCAAAGAAAAATTACGCTGCCAAGAAGTACTGTACCGTAACTTTCGACAGGGACGTCAGCTGTGCTCTCACTACTCCGTTGACAAAAACGTTGATTTGATTTACTGCCATTCTTTTTGTCTCCATTATTTTGACAAATTTTGCGTTTCGCTCGGCTAACACACCCTTGCCATGTTCAAAAAATCAAGCCGGCAGAATTTTCGCCGTCAACGTCGTTCGTCAGACGAAGATCACGATCATGAAGCCGACGAAAACGGCATGCGAACAGACGACGCCAAGAACGGTACCCAGAACGTGGCGCCCCCCGTCGCTCCAGTCCCCGTCAACAAGGTAAAAGTGAGAACACCTTCACCACCACCTGTTAAAACTGCCAATTTGCTCAGTTTTGATGCAGTAGAAGAAGGTGAGTTGATTCAGAGTAACTCTGTGAACTGTAATATGACAGTGCACTTCACAGGCGACGATGCTGTGGAATTCAAGATCAAGAAATCATCAGAAAGTCGACGGTTGGACAAGTTTCAGCGACGTGTGAAGAAGGAAAAGAAAGATGGGAGCGTTGAGCCAACCGAAGGCGCCACATTGACAAGCATCAAACGAGAAATTCCATCTCCATCCCCAACCGGTCGCTCGAAATCGCCCATCGCTAAAGTCGGTACAGTACGATACTTTGCCGTTTTACTCACAAATATCCCTCGTTTGGGTTCTTCATTCTCAAACCTCTCATTGACTAATGCACACGGCTGCGGAAAATAATTCAGAAATTGGTTGTTGAACTTGATAATTTCAGGTCGTTTTCGATGACAATGTGAGACAAGAGAAAGACGATGAAATGCGTTCGAATGATCTCACTTCTAGCAAATTTCGGAGCATCTTCAGTGGTGAGCAACTGTTAATATTGAGCATTATAGTCAGAATTTTTCCAACGGTTAACCGGAAAGCGATCGAAAACCCCTCAATTGAATGTCGCGCGCTGTCAAAAT
>JAQGCX010000237.1:0-20768 GCA_034700205.1 Plectus parietinus
GGGGCTAGCCGCCGCCAAGGATTTTGCACGCGTTTCCATGGAAACGACCAATGAGATTGAAACTGCAAGTCCGCAAACCGCAAGTGTAAATGCGTCTTTTATGAAATAGGCCCCTGACAGAAAACCTTCCAGCAAACGAGCATGCAACTATTTCAGCGCACTCCTTGCTGTTCTTAATCTGACAACGCCTGAACATGGTTACCGTCAAGGTCCGAATATTACGAACATAGTATTTATCGTGAGCAGCACAGGGTATTGTTACCGGGAGGATCAGGAGATAGACTAATGAGTCCGTTGCAGATGGGACCAAGGTAACGATGGCCAGGGCTTCGCCGATCCAGTCGGGACCGCTCATCTGCTTCGTCGCGCCAGCATGAATATCGTCGCCGTCGGATACGGTGAAAATCCGAACATGAATCAGTTGCTTCAGATTTCGCCGTGCGCTCAAGCCGCACCTACCCTCAAAAGATTTGCAGAGTTGAAGACTTGGCTTTACCATAAATTCTGCCTGTGAGCCATTCATTTTTGCTGCATAGGCCAGTCATGTTTGTCGACAATTGTTTTCAGACAGGATCAGTTCTGCTAACTGCCTTGACCAAGAGCGGCGCTTGATAGAACAGACCAATCCTTCAACTTAGAAGTCGTCCAAGATAGTGATCTAATTCTCAGAATAGCATTGTTGTTCAGCAAACTTTTTAGCACTGCGAGCACGTAAAATGTTGCAGCAGTAAAACATGAGACAACACCAAACAGAGGTGTGCAAAAAACAAAATCAAGATGCATGAATCGGAATTATGGACATTCGCAATTAAACTGGACAACTGCGAATATTGTCGGTGGGAGGACGGAAGTTGCGCCATGAACGCAAACGTGCCATTCATTTAGCCCGTACTTTTGCCCCACCCTTTCCCTTAACGGCCTTCTTTGCGGGTCCTTTTGATTTTTCATCTTGAGCCTGAAAGAAACAAGATAAACACGATGGATCAAGTCACAATAGAGTTAAAAACAAAAAAAGATCCTCTTAGTTGAAAAAAAATGAAAATTGCCGAATATTAAAATTCCCAGCAAAACAAGTTAGAAAACCTTTCGTTTAGTGGAAGTCGGCACAGAAGTGACCATCTTGGACGAGGTGAAGAACGAGTCGATTCGCCCCTGCGTCGACGATGTGCGCCCCTTGTTCAGCTTCTGCAGAGCGCTGCGAATTCGTTCTTCGCTGAAAGTTCGCAATTTTGATAATCTTCATCGACCATTACCGCATTGGTACCTGAAGCTCTTCTCCACAACAAGAAACTGGATCAATCCTTCCTCATCGGGCTCGCGCCATTTCAGCTGAAAGTGGTACTTGTTTATGGATGATACAACTGATTAACACAATAAAGCTCGTGACGATCATCGCACAAACAAAGCACCTACTTCTAACCCTTCAGGATCCATCACTTCTGGTGTATGGAACAATTTTCTCGCCTGTTCAAACGCCCAATTTTCCGGCGGCGGATATTTCTGCAGAGATGAGTTATAGATCGTGACTTGGAAAAATGGAGAATTCAACCTCGACATCGATGTGTTTGAGAACGGCCTCGATTGTCTTGTGGGTCTTGATGAGGTCGAAGGCCTTCTTCTGGCCAACGCCGCGGATAGTGCCGCAGTAGTCGCAGCCGAGCATGATGCACAGGTCGATGAACTGGTCCATCCCCATGTCGAACGCTGACAATACACGGTCCAGGTGAAACTCTTTTATCGGAATCTTCCTGCAGTTCACAATAATTACGACCATGTTTGAAAATTGCGATCTTTTTCTTTTTGTGTCAATGATTTTCGAGACAAGAACGCTGACCGCACAACTGGTGTGGTATTTTCCTAGTTTTCAAGAAGATTTAACTCACTTGGCTTCACTGAAGGTCATGTGTCGAAGGAGGACGGAAGAGCCGAATGTCAACGCGTCCATGTCTTCAGTGGCCGTTGCGTATACTTTGTTCGCACGAACGAGCGCTGCACACTGCGCTTCTGCCTCGCATGGCGCCTCAAAATCAACCCTTCGCATTTCAAACACTGTCCTAACACAGCAACCATTGCGAATCTTCGTTACTTATTATTGTTCTTAACATGAACAATCCGTTTCATTCGGATCTTGAAAAGCAGAAATGAGCACATTAGCGCGTTTGCATGAGAAACCTTTATAGTTTCCGATTCTTCTGCGGCGGTGAAGCAAGCTTCCAAGTTCTCTTTCAAGTAAGCACGAGATGCAGTCGACGGCGATGCTGCTGTTCCTGTTCGGTGTCCTCACGCTCGCCTCGGCGGTGCCCAAGCCCCTGCCCTGCTACCACCCATCTTGTCCCTGTCGACCGCCCCGGTGCCCCTGGCCATACTACCACCCTCAGCGCGGCACCATCCCTCGCGACGCTCACGGCTGCGACCCCCCGGGCGGCGTATTCATGGGCTAACACGGTGATCACTTGTGATCTGTTAGTTTCTTTTGATATGTTAAGGTTGTTGATGAAAAATAAACATTTCTCTAGCGAACAAGAGAAGAGACTTACGTCGATGTAGGGCATTCCCATGAGACCGAGCAGCCGTTTGCACTCGTCGTTGTGCTGGCGAGTGACCTTGACGAGGCGGCGACTGAACTTGTCGGCGGCGGCCGTGTCGCCCGTCTCAACGGCCTTTTCGTGCGCCTTCTCGGCCTCCTGGCGACGTTCGCCGCGCTTCTCGAGCTCCGCCGACTTCATTTCCGGCGGTTTCCCGTCGAACACGTATAACGGCTTGATTCCGTGGTTCACCATTCTGATGGTCCGGTAGAACATGCCGATCAGATGGCTAAATAGCGCAACAGAAATTTTCAATTTCTTGAGCAGCAGATGCAAAAGAAAGAAGTAGTCATTGACCAAGTGAACTGTTTCAAGAAAATACACTCGAAAATCAGAAAAACGCAAAACTGACACAGCAACAAGAATGAGGATGATACCTAGTGGTTTCGCCAGTGTCCGTTTGTAACTGCGATCCGTCCTGTCGAACAGCGATCAGAAACTGGTAGATGCTCATTGAAGCGTCAATAGCGACTTTGCGACCTGCAATATGCTACTTCTATTATCTCCGGTCTCAAGTAACAATCCTCCTCACCAAAGTAATTCTTCATCTCATTTTCCTTGATGGCGGCAGGAGCGTGGTCGCCGATAACCTTCGCCAAATCTTTGATTCCCATGATTTCTTCTTTTCAGTTGATTCAGCTTCGTGCAATACCTGGAGCAAGTTTCAAACGTGAAAGCCCGTCGATTGATTTCTGCTGAAGCCCGTTTTTTTCGTTTACACGTCGTGTGTGTAGGCGGGGAACACGCATAAACTTGCCTTCAACAATGAGATGGCGCGGGAAAATTGACCGTACTTTCTTTGTTTTCAGACAAACACCTTGGGACTCGAATAAAATTGACCGTACTTTCTTTGTTTTCAGACAAACACATTGGGACTCGAATAATTTAGTTCCACGGCCATCACACTTTGAAGGTTCAACTTCTCTGCCTGCTTGAATCGACGACATTCTCACTCACGAACTGTTCAGATGACTGTTTCCGTTAATAGTCCATTGATCTATTGAAAAGGAACAGTCAGACATCGCAGATTTCAATACCGAAGCAAAGTATTGGAATCCACATCGGTTATGTATATTTTGTATGTTCCCTTGTCGAATGCAGTTTCAAAGTTCCGCCGTCTTTTCTCAAAAAGAAACCCTTTTTTCTCTTCACAATAAATACACGTACTCAAACAAACTCAACAAAGAACAAACACAGAAAGGAATTGACAAGATAAGCGAACCCCATCAACAATCATTCTGCTACCCACGCAAAAATGCAAACATTAATATTCAATGCCACACTGAATGCAAAAAATCCAGGGATAGAACTCTGAACGCAAACACCGACAGCGCGTTTGATGCATATCTAATGAGAAGGAAATAACTTAATCGCCAGCTAGTGTCTACAGCATTCTCTAATTGCTTCAGCCCACACATTCGAATTGTTTCACGCTGTCACGCACTCTTACCACCGAAAGACATCGCTAATTGCACATCAGCAGAGCAACAGTCGCAAAGGAGCCAAATAGGGAAGCATTGTTACACGAGATGTTTTGAACAATCGGTATGGAATACAATAGCGGGCCTGGAGGGCAGCGAAGCGAAGAAGTTGAACGAACATAGGTTAAGATCGATAGACGGGCAAAGGATGGGCTTCGGTGTTAAAAACGTACTCGTCGAGCGGAATGATATTTTGATCGTCGGCGAACAGCAAGTAGAGGTACTTGAGCGTCTCAGCCAGGAAGAACGACTCCATCAGGTCGCGATATGTCACCGGGATCTTCTTCACATTGTTGACGCTCGAATAGCCGTTCGCCACCTTGGCGTACTTTTCGATCGCCTGGAACGCCTTCCAGCCCCACTCGACGTACTGCTTGTCGCCAGTCAGTCGGTGCAAGTAGAACCATGCCTCGATCGCTTCAGGTCGCAACAAACAATGAGCGTCCAGAGGCTGAACAAGCAATTATTTTAACATCAATCCATTTGCGATGCTCAAACCAACCTTTATGTACAAGTCATTTGCCTGACCGGGCAGCATGTTGAAGTGAGCTATTTCCGGACCTAACCCAGTGGGGTTGTTGTACATCTGATTGCAAGTGTGTCCTAGCTGCTTAGCCACGTCCATGTGTTCATTGGGCATTCCGTTGTGAGCACCCAGCGCCAAAGTTCCCGACAGATAGCACACGAGGTGGTCCTGAAGCAGTCGGATCATCAAATTGACCAATAACGCCTTTGGAACTGAACCATTTTGGGTGAGAACGTCTTTTCTTGCAACAGTTCACCAATGAACGTCAACTTGTTCGGCTCGGAGTAGCGCAGTAGTTTATTCTGCATCGCAGTCATCGCCTTTTTGTAGTCGTCGAGCAGCCTACAAAGACATGGACGATGCCATTTGCAATTAACCGAATGTCGGGAAAAAATGGATGTTTCTAACCAGTCAATCGATTTGCCAGTCTGAAGCCACTGCTTCAACAAATATTCGTAGTAGCTGTCCGAACGAGCGCCGAACGTAATCGCTCCTGTGCCTAAAATGGAATTCGTTGGAACAGCGAACATTACAATGACACGACTTACCCTGTTTCCACAGCCCAGTTTTCGGACTAATGAACATCGGACACAGGCCGTCTACCTCTGCACATCCCAGCTTGTGCAAATGCTGCGACACATTGAACGCCAGTCGCTAAAACAAGTAAATTGAAACAGGTCATTGGGTTCAACCCAAGAACGGGGCCTACCATAAAAATGACTAGTGTATAACTTGTCTACACAGTGGGTGCCCACCATATGTGATAGTGTGTTTGATTATTTTTTGGCTTTGGCTTAGGCTTAGGCTTACACACTAGTAATTTTTAATTTTCAGATATGAACAGATGCAGATGAAACATGCGGATGTAAAGCAAAATTCCGAGGAGCAGCTGGCGGTGTCCAATGAGCGTCGCGTGGCGCTGTGCGACAAGCAGCTGACGGATAAACAGCTCACCGACGATCAGATCGCCCGCGCCGACGTCGACTTCGCGATGCAACAAAAACGGATCGAGGAGGCTCGATTGGTCAACGAACAGATGATCACTCAGGCCGCCAACAAGTGCACTCAGTTGCGAAAAGATTGGGACGCCGAGCTGAAAGTTATCGACAACCAAATCTTAGCCGCCGCAGACGAATACAAC
Source organism: Plectus parietinus (assembly GCA_034700205.1). Lineage (NCBI taxonomy): Eukaryota > Metazoa > Nematoda > Chromadorea > Plectida > Plectidae > Plectus > Plectus parietinus. The sequence goes on from JAQGCX010000237.1 coordinate 5,734, forward strand.
GCTCTCCAGGTATCAAATTGTACCGTGATCACTTGGCGATCCCGGTTTTTCGTCCTTGGTCAAACCGAAGAATATTGTCTATTTCTAACATAGTGTCGGGAGAATACCATATTTAGAGCACGTTTCTCAACCTTAAGGGCTGGGCAGACTTCAAACGGCCCGTTTTGCGACCAATAACCAAGAATAAATATTGCGTGATCAAGAATATATAATTCATTCTTGGTAATTGGCTGGCAAAACGGGTCGTTGGAAGTATGCCCAGCCCTTGACGTTGAGTGATTCGACCGCAGCGACTTGGTCTTATTAGACTCCGTTCTTAGTGGATGCTGTATTCGCGATGCCAAGGAGTGCGATGGCGATTGTAGATGAAGCGCGAGCAGCGCCTCTAATCCGCCAAGACTGGGCGGTTAAATCGATCTGTTTGCCATGGGCGCCGCCTGAAAAAGTGCGGCTACCACTGGCGTCTGAACGGCCATTTGCACCCGCCTTGGGCGAATGGGCGTAGGGCGCCTACTGCTTGTTGCCCTGGACGACGGGTGAGGCGTTGATTGACCGTTTTGTGTGCTGCAGGTGCTCTGAAAGCCGATCAGTGATGCCGACCAGCTCCGTTCACCCGGAGACGTTAGAGCGAAACAACAGCGTCACCAGCGGCATCATGCAACACTATCGCGACTTTCGGTTCGATTTTTAACTTTAATTCAATCACAGCTGCTCTATTTCTTTATTCATTTATCACTGGGATACACTTGAACTCAAACAGACGATGAAACTGCGCACTTTGCATCAGTACTTTAAGAACGTGAGTGCCGAAGTTGCCATTGCGACCGGATTAACGACTTTTAACATTCACGAGGGGATCGACCTAAAAAACGCATTGGCCCGGTATGTGAGGTTTTCCAAACGAAGCCAACAAGCACAAGGTTGTCCTCGTTCAATGTAACGATTTGACTGTGAGCATCATTTATGTATTCTTCAGGAATACGGTGGTCCGAAAAATAATTTTTCTTTCCACCTACACTTTTTCAATAAACGGTCCCTTTGTTTAATAATTTAAAATAAGCCTTCCTCCTTGAGGATATAAATTATACTTTGTCGATCAGTTTGACAGAAGTAAAATGGAAACGCTTGGCGCATCGTTTCTCAAAACAGATGGCTTCAATATCCTGCGGCGAAGGTAATATAGCTGCCTCTGCAATCAAGTTAGCGGAAGGACACCTGTTCGTTTTCCTCGATTGTTCGACGTTGATTGCGATTCTATGCGAGAGAACTCCGCACCACAACAACTGCACGCCTCAGTTGTCCGCATGAAAACATTGCCGGCTCATAATCGAAACTTAATTGCTAATTCAGACGGCTTCTGTTCGCTCCAGTCTATGAATTGTTGAGCTCAAAACTTTACCATTCAGTCAATGATAAATGCGTTGTGTTCTTGTTTGTGCACTGAGTAATGAATATGATTTAGAGCGAGCATTACTGGCGACCACGGGTCGGGAATAGCTGGCGCCATTGGACGCAGGATGTCGACGAAAAAAGCGGTGACGTTCGCTCGACCGAAGACGGCGCTCGCAGGGGCGCTGCGCCATAAGCTGCATGGCAGCAAGAGCAAGAACGGAACGATGCCTACCAGCCCCCGACTCGCCGGCTACAGCTCCGAGGAGCTCGAAGAGTACCGCCAAGTATTCCAAATGTTTGACACTGGTGCGTCAGTTAAATAACTATTGACTGGTATTGCTGATTGATGATGATGCGCTCGAACAGAGGTTAAGCGAAGCGTCTTTTTGCTTACTGGATTATTTAACCCACGTCCAACTCCATCACCTTCTCAATCTCGCGGTTCTAAAGCTCAAATTCAGCTGCCGATGATGAGAAAAGTCACTTGTACATGATGAAAATGTTCATTTGCGCCTAGAGGAACTGACGCTAATGCGGTTAAACTGTTGCGTTGAACGCAGAGGATGAAGGGGTGAGAGACTCGTCCCTTGAACCTGATAATTGATAATGCGCATAGAGCGCCGGTGCATGACAAACCCCTTGATAAAACAAACACTGCACGGGTTCGTCCTTGGCTTCGATCCCCTTTATGCGATCCAATTAACTGATAAAGATGTAAACATTATTTCAGATGGAAGCGGATCGATTGGAATCGCCGAGTTGGCGAGTGCGATGACGAACCTGGGTTTGGACCCGAACCAGAAGGACTTGGAATCGATCATTCAGGAGGTGGACCAGGATGGCAACGGCGAGATCGACTTCGACGAATTCTGCGGCGTCATGAAACGACTTAGCTCCAAGAAACACACCTGGAACGAAGTTGTGCGCGAATGCTTCGAAGTGTTCGATCGGGTCAGTGTGTCCGTACTGTGTTTCAATTATACTCATAATTTCTTTGACGGTAGACTTTGACGGTACTGTAGAAAGCACCGTAACCCCAGAATTTTAGATGTACAATAGTGACTAAATGTCGTTTTGGGACATTTACTAAGAATGGATTTAAATTATACAAAAAATGATACTTAACACAATAAATTCTGGATTTTGACAATGCGCGACATTCAATTGAGGGGTGTTCGATCGATTTCCGGTTAACCGTTCGAAAAATTCTGACTATAGAATCAGCGAGTTTTTTGCGAACTGTAATCGAACATGGGAGTGAGCAGCGTCCCTAGGGTCCAACTAGTATTTCCGCCCAGCTTTTCTTCTTGGTGGTGCAAAATTTTTCAAAGCGTTTACACGAGAAAGAACGAGGGATTGAGAGTATTGAGTCAACGCAGTACGTGGGGCGGCGCAGGATTGGTGGGGGTTTTTTGCAGTTGGCACTCCTGTCCCCCCATCTCCAGCTCAGCAGTTGGGACGTTTACTTTTCTGCAGCAGAGAGACATAGGACATCTATCAGCGCTCTCAAACAAATTTTGTTTTATTAAATGCGAAAAATTGCAGAGCGAGACTGGGTCAGTGTCGGAGAAGGACTTCAAATTCATTCTGAGAGAGGTCGGAGGCTTCGATGACGACCGAATGATCGAAGAAGTGTTCGCCGAAGTGGACGTGGATGGTAACGGCCTGGTCGACTACGAAGAGTTCTCGTCCATGGTGCGCAACTATATGACCGACGACGATGTCAATGTACAGGGGTGAAGGGGTGAATGCAGAGGTGGGCACCTCAAAACGACTGGGGGGAGGGAGGGGTGCAAAACTTTTTTTCCCCATTCTATCCTGTGCTTGTTGACCAAAAATAACCTCATTCTTTCCAGTGCAAATTCAAAAAATTTGCCTTTTTTGGGAGCAATCACAGGAGGGATTTTTTTGCACCCCCCAGACTTCGGACCCCAAAGTTGCAAACTTCTCTGGGGGGTGCGCACCCCCCCGCCCCACGCCCACCTCTGGGTGAATGCCGTCCCCGCGTCATCGGAACTTTCACAATGTATACTGCTATTGTACAAAGAAGGGAGGTTGCAAGATCTCCGTCACTTACAAACCAAATATGAAATTATGTTTGCGGATTTATGGAGTGTGAATAATGGAAAACCCCGCAAAAGCAGAAACGCTGATGTGTGTCCATCGTTGGCAACTGTGTTTGTCGGATAGTTTGCTCTTGCTGCATAGACTACAAACGATTCGGAATGACATCATGTTTGATATTCTCAGTGATTCATACATACTCGTGGTCTTGACGTTAATCTCTTGCCGCTAAGTTGTGAAATATCAACAAAAGCGATTTCCACAACCTGTTGTATATAAATATAAATCAGTTTTATTTTGCATATGCTAATGAATGCTTACAAACATTGATCCCATCGCTCCGTTACCACTGATATTGAAAAAATATTCGATCGTTCTTTCTCTGTGTTATTGGAAATAAACATAAAAACAACTCTTCAGTCGTCGTTCAGAGCGTAAAATGCGAACGACTGCGAATTAGTGCGCTCAATTTCCGCGATGGGCGAACGGTTTTATCGATTGAAGACCGCATTGCGCCGCGGCGGACTTTTGCCGCGCAAATGAGAGAAAGACGTTGAACGTACGGGGACGGACACTTTGTTATCAGGCCGTGTGTATTCGCAAGACGGCCGAGTTCAACAAACAGCACCTACATGCGCCGGCCTAAACGGGCGCAGATGCATTGCGTGCGTCTCTCGTGTGTCGGTTGCGCAACGAACGACGGTCGTACCGGCCAATAAGCGCGGCGCCAGCTCCGTTGGACCGCAGGAACGCACGCGTCTTCGCAGCAACCAGTTGTGCGCGCTGTTTGCGCCTTCGCTCTCTCGCTCATCGCCTGTCGCGTCACTCCACGCCTTCGACGCGATGACGGACGATTCTCATAGCGACAACAGTTCGGTCGACAGTTTCGGCGCTGTCGTACAAATGCCCACACGCGGCGACCTCGACAAGTAAGCGCTTATCTCTGTCTGAGTCACTGGCGTGCTTCGTCGTGCCAAACAAGTGTCGTAATCAAGTGAGAAAACTTAACCGCACAAAGAAAACAACTCTCAGTCGATAATAATAGTAATATGTAATTTTATTGGCAACTACTGGTGACGAAAAAGTGACAGTTACAAAGAAATATTTTTTGTATTTTCCCGTATTCTTTTGAAGTTAATGGTATTTGTCTTTCTTCCTCGAGCAGAGTTTTGTGTTCCTTCTGTATAATCGATCACAATTGATTGCTGTATCAATACATTTACTGCTGCTGGCAAATTGGCAACAGCAAAAAATAAAAGTTCTCCGGTCAACAAATTCTGAGCCTAAAAAATGAAAACGAAAACAGACAATCAGTTGTGGTTTTTGTTAGGGCTGAAGAGCGCAGCGATTGTGCGCACTCGGTGCCTTTCGATAATCTTGTTTCTGCATTCCGATGTGTGTGTAGGGCATTATGCAGCGAAAATAGAATTAGTCTTGTTTGTTTCAGTCATCTAATACAAACACTATCATTTCAGACAGATCGAAAAGCTAATGAGATGCGAATTGATCACCGAACCAGAAGTGAAAGCCTTGTGCTCCAAAGCTCGCGAGATTCTTATAGAAGAAAGCAATGTACAACAAGTCGACACACCCATTACAGTTCGTTAACAAGTTGAAATTTGCGTTAAATTACTGAATTTCAGATATGCGGCGATATTCACGGCCAATTCTATGATTTAATGGAACTATTTAAAGTCGGCGGTATGGTTCCCGACACGAATTACTTGTTTCTTGGCGACTTTGTGGATCGCGGATTTTACAGTGTCGAAACGATTCTGTTACTACTCGCTTTGAAAGTCCGTTACCCGGACAGGATTATGCTGATTCGCGGAAATCACGAATCGAGACAGATCACTCAGGTTGCTTTAATTATACAGTAATCTCACACTTATATGCTTAGTCTGCAGTGTTGAACATCTTTGATCCGCACCGCACCGCAAACCGCGGTTTGCGGTGCGGTTTGGATGGCCGCCGAAGGCGGTCCGAAAAAATTATAAGGGGGGACCCTTACCTTTTCGGCGGTTCAGTTGCGGTTTGAAAAAATTTTTACGGTGCGGTTGCGGTTTCGAAAAAACTTGCGGTGCGGTGCGGTTTGCGGTGCGGTTCAAACATGTTCAACACTGTTAGTCTGGCACTCATTTGCTTCTATTTCTACTTCGGTGGTGTAAAATTGCCAGTCGTCATGTTTCGAATAACACAGCAGTTCGAATGTACCGCAGCTGTCTAATTTAAATTGAACATGCCTTTCATTAAGCCCACGCCATCGGAAGTTATTGTGATCAATCTTTTCAATGTTCCAACAATGTCAGCATAGCATCAGCCAATTAGCGGTGCTAATGTTTTTTTTGCTTAAAAACAGATATGCTCAGGGACGAGGGAGCGAATCATGTGTGTTCTTGACTAGAGCAAACTGCAATTACAAGGCAATTTTCTGGCATAATATCAGATTGCGACGTACTGCAGGTATACGGGTTCTACGACGAATGCATTCGCAAGTTTGGCGGCGCAAATGTATGGCGTTGGTGCACCGATGTGTTCGACTATCTCAGTTTGTCAGCGGTGATAGACGGCAAGGTTGGTGACGAATACCAACGCAGCGAATCATTCGAAATCACATCCTGTTCAGATTTTCTGCGTTCACGGCGGTTTATCACCGTCTATTCAGACACTCGACGAAATCCGCACCATTGATCGGAAACAAGAAGTCCCCGCCGATGGACCCATGAGCGACCTTCTCTGGTCGGATCCGGAAGGTCAGTGCTTATCTTCTATTTGAAATTATTGGTCAATAAATTCTCTCCAAACGCAGGTAATGCCATTGTGTAACAAATCAAATTCTGTTGTATCCGAAGAGATACGAGGGACATGTGTCTCTCTCTCAACACAATTTCGTGCAATTCTCAATGAAATTCTATTTCCGCCAATTCTTTGGTGAACCAGGACCCATCCTCTGGTAAGTGGTAAAGTCGTCTTTTTGAAAAACTTGATCTCCCTTTGCCTGACAGGTCCCGGATATTGCTGTTGTTCCATTAAATGTTTCATTGTGGCGTTGAAACAAAATGCTTTTTCGTTAGACACGCAAGGATGGGCGATTTCCCCGCGCGGCGCAGGGTACCTGTTCGGCAGCGACGTCGCCGACCAGTTCTGCCAGTCGAATGACGTTTCGCTCATCTGTCGGGCTCACCAACTGGTGATGGAAGGCTACAAGTGGCACTTCAACGAAACCGTCGTCACCATCTGGTCCGCGCCCAACTATTGCTACCGGTAAAAAATACATTCGACATTGCAAACTTACAATACAATTCATAAGAATAGGTCGATCTATTGTTCGCAAGTCTGACTGAACTCACAAACGAATAAGGATGGAGCTGATTTTGGAAAATAATTTTGTTGGTGGCTATTGCGCAGTGATTTAAGTGGGCACGCCAGTATTATATGACCTCAGGGGTTCGGCGACGTCAACTGTATAGTCCGAAACTCGGCGACCAGACCGGGCAAAAGAACTACGGTACCTAACGCAAAAGATATGTGCGGGCCTGATCAGGCAACACAAAATATAGCGTATTGATTTATATGCTGCAATGCTCAGTAAACCACGCCCCGATCTGGACGCCTAGTTTTTTTAATAGTATTTGATAGATGCTTAGTCTGAGTGCCATTCTGAAATTACAAATCGGAAACGCAAGCTGAAAATTACGACAATTAGTTTAATAATGTTGTTCAGTAATGTTATACATTCTGTTACAGTGCTGGAAATGTCGCTTCCATAATGGAAGTTGACGAAAATCTACAGAAAGAATTTACGATTTTCGAAGCTGCACCTCAGGTATTTATTTAAATTTATTTGCACTGGTATTCTTTTATTTTTCAAACAACTTTCAGGAAGTTCGTGGCCATCCCAGTAAAACCAGAGCTCCAGACTATTTTCTGTGATTCATATTGCCCTGATACTTATTCGTGCTGCAATGTCAAGCTGCGCCGTGATTTAAAAAATCGTGACAAAGATTGATGCACTCAGCGACTATCTTTTTCATTTAAAATGCTGTTCTCATGTGAAATATGTCTACTATTATGCAATGCAAGTACAATAAAGAACTGCATCCAATTGCAAATTAACATGACGTTATTGTTTTTAGCTTTGCTCAAGAGTAGATCAGACTTTGCGTATTTGATCACATGGCAGAAGTGTTGCAATGTTTAACGTTTGAATTTTTTCGGGGTGGAATAGCTGACATGTTATGCAGGCGTCTGGCACTATTCCTGTTGTCAATACTGCTCAATATTTTCGAAGCGAATTAATAATCAAGTCACAACATAAGCAGCTGAAACAACGAGACAATGAAGATGTGTCACCCGGCGGTTGCTGCGATTGTTGGTGACGCAATGGACGAACTTTGGTGGAATAAACGATGATTGTTTGCTGTCGGTCGTGGCCGTCAGTTGCGACTAGCACGGAGCTGTTGATGAGCTGCTCATCAGCAACAAACGATGTACTCAGTTTGTTTGTTCAGCAGTCCACCGGATACGACCGCCTGGCACCATTCGCAGTTTAAAAGACCTGTAATTTGGCGTTCATTCAGCGCCTCACTTGTCTCTGCTCCAACTCAGCTTCAATAAAGAATTTTACCTCCCACTATGGCTTCCATCGCACTCGTTCTTGTTGCGCTAGCTGCAATCTTTACTCCCGCTCTTGCTCATGGCAATCGAAAGGTAAGGGGTATAAAAAAATGTTCCTTAGCGGCATATCAGCTCAGTAATAGTAATTCTATCAAAAATACTTGCCAAATTTTTCTGAGGTTCACAGTTGTTCGACAATGAAAAATGTGCCAGTGAACAAACCAGATTTTTTGAGACATACAGAAAGTCGTCACACCGCTAACGCCAATATGATTCTTGCTCATCATGAACTTGTCCTTCAGGGTGGACCAATGCGTTGCGGTCTGCCGCCGTTCGCCAACAGCGACAAACTGCCCGCCGATGCCAAGCTAGCCCTGCAGAACATTTGGGCCAACTACGTGGAAGGCGACGACTGCTCTACGCAGCAAACGGAGACCAAGGCGCTGATGAAAAGTCTACCCGAGAGCGTGCGCGCCGCCATTCGTCCACCGGGCGGCCGCAACATGTGCGGCCTCCCTCCCTTCCTCTCCAAGCTGTCGGCCGACAACCAGGAGAAAGTGCAGGCCATCTGGGCGGGCTACGTGGCCGGCGAGGACTGCCAGCAGCAGCGCGAAGATATGCGCAAGCTGATGGACTCGTTGACGCCCGAGGAGCGCAAGGCCCTGCGTCCACAAGGCGGACGTGGCGGCAACCGTGGCGGTGTTCCGCGCACTTAGTTCTTCTTCGCACAATCAAATTCCATTCCATTCCATCGACAGAGTCTCACAGAGTCGATTCTTGTTGTTCGTTTATCTCACGCGATTTCGAATAAAAAAGATTCGACTGACGAATTATTCGTTCGTATTGGATTGCAACTGTACATTCTGCAGAGTGGGCAACATCGGACTCTATTTGAGTTGCTCGTATTTCTAACAGATTGCTGCAACACTTAACAGTAGTGAACGCGAGTGAAAAGCGCGCAAATTACAAATAGGTGTGCGTCAGAAAGAGCCAGTTCGATGATGAGGTCACCCCCCATTTCGACGCATTCGTTAGTAATTGATTTATCTAAATTAACATTTCTTATCCATATTCCATCAAAATCCAATAATTCTCAAAACGGCTCCAAGATTTTTATTTTATGATCAGCTTCTTTATATTCCGGTTCCGACATATCTAGGGTTGCCAGATATCCGAGTGCCCAAAGGAGGACACTTGTTTCATTACTTACTCCTCCAAAGGAGAACATTTCTCCCTAAAGGAGGACATCTGGCAACCCTAGACAAATCTCACAACGCTCGATTCCTCAGAACCAACTCAAATAAACGGTTTTAAAATCTCCGGTTTTGAATCTTGGCCATTGATGACTCTCGTGCTCCTTAGTGTGTAATGGACAATACAGTAAGCCTGCGCCCCGGCGGCCCGTCGACGAATATCAAGCGCGATTGAATTATCAAATCGCGTCGGAGCGCCCGTCGGTCGGAGCATTGTGACGGGATGATTACGGCCGTCGGTCGGAGCAAAACCGTCGGTCGGAGCATTGTGACGGGACGATTACTGCCGTCCGTCGGAGCAAAACCGTCGATCGGAGCATTGTGACCGCCACTTAAGGTTACGCTACGGGAGAGGGAGAGGGTAGATCCATGGTTACGCGCAGGTTACGGGAGGGGGAGAGTAAAAAAAGCCCAAAAATAGGGTTACGTAATTTGTGGACAGCCCCTAGCATGATTCAATCTGCTGCTCTCCTCTTATAAGTTACCATCGCAGCGTACTGAGCATGCATCTTAGATTGGAAACGTATTACTGGTTGATTCTTCCGAGCGAAATGGCTAACGACGACGAATTCAGTGTTGAAATTATTACTGATTTATCGGACGACCATTGGGACGGGATCGCTCAACTTTATACCGAGGAAGAATGGTTCATGTACTCCAAGCAAATGGTCGAACTAAGCAAGAAGTTCTCTTGGTCGAAAGCGGTGGTTGCTGTTAATTGGAATGGTATTTTTCATTTTCTTGCTTGTGCAATGGCAGGTAACCCTGGGAAACTGAATTTTATATTCTGCTGAATTAAAACGTTTTCATTTTTCTAAACAAATAGAAGCGGAGCTCTCGTTTTAACATGTATTATTGCGCGGGTTGCAGAAGATAGACTTCAGGTTCAGGAGAATCAGAAGCGCGTAGGAGGGGGGTGTAAAATTTTGCGGAAATTGTGGTTTGAGAATGAAGGGAAGGGGACTCTTTTCGATAAGGAACTAAAGCCCTCTTCCCTCGCTCTTGTTAACTGCCTTATTATTGTAGGTTGCGTCGTTGGCCTTCTCACCTGGACAGAAGCGCCGAATGCTACGGTGCACTACGTCAGCACGTACTTAGTGGCCGAGAGCTACCGCGGTCGTGGCATAGGCCATCGGCTGTGGGACGAGATGATGAAGCGCGTGACGCCTGGTCGCATCTTGTGCATCGACGCACAATCGTATATGGCCGACAAATACCGATTACAGGACTTCCCCTACCACTCCAAGTACGGCAGCTACCATCTCTCCTTCTCCACCTCCAGCGCACTCGCCGCCTGCAAGAAAGTACTCAAGCATGCACAATTAGAAAATAATCCACTAGCCCAAGTCGTGCCTTTGTCGAAGGAGCATATCAAGCAAGTGATCGCCTACGATCAAGGCATATCTGGTAGCAATCGAAAGTCATTTTTGAGGAAATACTTCAAGGTGCCTTGCGTGACTACTCGCGTTGCAATACTTGAAGAAAAAGTGGTCGGCTACTGTTGTCGAGTGCCGATGCAGAACGACTCGCAGATGCTTCTGTGTCCTCTGCTTGCTGACAATATGATCATCGGCGTCGCCCTTCTCAGCCAAATGTGCGACTTCGCCGGCGATCTGTGCGCCATTCGACCACATCGAGACGAATGTCCGTTTCTTCAGTTTCTCCGTCATCACACCGATTGCACAGTGGAGAGCAAGGCCGAGCGCAGTTTCAGCCGCAAATGCCGAGATGAAGATGCGGTGGATCGAAGCAGAGTGTTTGCGTTCACCGCTCATTCTTGTCAGTATGACTGCTAGCGTATGGCTCACAGCTGCAATTAATCGTTGGCTTCAATTAGAAACCGAGGAATGCAATGCTTCCACAAATGTGATATGGTGGTAACCGTGGTGGTTCTTCTCGCACTTGATCTCCATTCCATTGATATAGTCTCAGAGATTCTTATTCGTAATGTTTCACGTGATTTTGAATAAACGTTTCGACTGACGAATTGTTCATTCGTATTTGATTTGAATTGTATGCAGGCAGGGCAACTCTGTGAGACTTGCTTGTATTTGTAAGAAACGCTTCAACAGTCATAAAATGTCCACAATTGAAACATGACCGCAAAACTTGGAAATTTATAGTCAACATTTTGTACTGAGTAAAGAGAAACGGGAGGGTGACACTGTAACCTGTCAGGCAAAGAAAATCATAAACCCACATTATCGTTGCAGGATTCAGTTAGTTTGTTTTACACCACAGCGATACTCAGCAAGCAGAAGTTTGCGCCATTGATGAGCGCCTGAGACAAAATCATTTTCATTTGTCATGATTTTTGTTTGAAGACCAAACGCAGTTTCTTCTTTACCGATGATCAAATTTTGACAATACGTTAGTGTGTGTTTGCCGCGCGCTGTACTAGTATTGCACTTGACCAGCGAAACTGTTGCGTCATCCTGATCGTCAAAATGTCAATAAGTACGTAACATCATTCAATCTGCCTGCACTCTCTTTATAAGTTGCCATCGCAGCGTACTGATGTTGTTCATCTTAGGTTGTTAACGTATTTCTCATTCATTTTTCTGTGGCGAGATGGCCAACGACGACGAATTTGGTGTTGAAATTGTCACCGATTTATCGGACGACCACTGGGACGGCATTGCCCAACTCTACGTCGACGAGGAATGGTTCATGTTCTCCAAGGAAATGGTTGAATTAAGCAAAAAGTTTTCTTGGTCAAGAGCGGTAGTTGCCGTTAATCAGAAAGGTATTTTTCCTTTTCTTACGGTTTTTTGTGCTCACCAATACTTAACTTGCAAAATATTCTAGGAAATTGATTATTATTCACTATTCCAAACAAAAAGTCAAAGCTCTTATTCTCATTCTTAATAACTTATTATGGCACGCGAATTTCAGAGGACTTGATTCAGTGGTTTTTGCAAAAAAAGGAAATGTGGCTCTTTCTCATATGATTTTGTTGACCTAATAGTTTTTCTCGATATAAAATTTAAACCCCAATACTCTACCCTCAGCTACGCCCCTGACTCACTTGTAGGTCGTGTCGTTGGCCTTCTAACATGGACGGAAGCGCCGAACGCTACGGTGCACTATGTGAGCACGTACTTGGTGGCCGAAGCCTATCGCGGTCGTGGCATTGGCCATCGGCTGTGGGACGAGATGATGAAGCGCGTGACGCCCGGTCGCATCTTGGGCATCGACGCCGACCCGGACATGGCCGGCAAATACCGATCGCAGAACTTTCCCTATCACTCCGAGCACGGCGCCTACCGTCTCTCCTTCTCCACCGCTAGCGCGCTCGCTGCCTGCGAGAAAGTACTCAATCATGCACAAGAAGAAAATACTGCACTAGCTCAAATCGTTCCTTTGTCGGAGGAGCACATAGAACGGGTGATCGCATACGATCAAGGCATATCTGGTCGCAATCGAGAGACATTCCTACGCGAATACTTCAAGCTGCCCTGTGTGACTGCTCGTGTCGCATTACTTCAAGATAAAGTGGTTGGCTTCTGTTGTCGAGTGCCGACACAGAACGACTCGACGATGAGATTGGGTCCTTTGCTTGCTGACAATATGGTCATCGGCGTCGCCCTTCTCAGCCAATTGTGCGACTTCGCCGGCCATCTCTCGGCCATTCGACCGCATCGCGACGAATGTCCGTTTCTCCAGTTTCTCCTTCAACACACTGATTGCAAAGTGGACAGCGCGGCCAAACGCAGTTTCAGTCGCAAATGTCCTGACGAAGATGCGGTGGATCGAAGCAGAGTGTTCGCTTTCACCGCTCATTCTTGTCAACCTGACTGCTAGGGTTTAGCTCACAGCTGCAATTAGAAACCGAGGAACGCAACGCGTTTACGAATGTGACGTGGTGGCAACCGTGGCGATGCTTTGCGCACTTGACCTCCATTCCATCGATACAGTTTTTATTCTTATTCAGAGATTATTATTCTTAATATATTACGTAATTTTGAATAAAAATTTCGACTGACGAAATTCAGATTTCATTTGAACTATACGTTCGGCAGACAGGGCAACTCTTTCTGAGTTGCTCGTATTTACAGGAAAAGCTTCAACAGTTATAAAATGTCTACTATTAAAAGATGACCGCAAAACTAGGAAATATTCGTTTGTGTGTGGGATGCCGCGCGCTGTATTATCAAAATTTGGCCATCGGTAAAGAAAAGCAAAATAAGGACAAGATGAAATGTTTTTGTCTCAGGCTCTCATCATTGATACAAATTTGTGCTCGCTGAGTATCGCTGAGGAGTAGAACAATAACTCACTGAATCCGCAAAGATAGTGTGGGTTTATGATTTTCTCTGCCTGACAGGTTACGGTATCACCTTCCCGTTTCTCTTCATCCAGTACAAAATATTGACTACAGGGTGGGGCAAGAATTGTGCCACTTTTTGGAATGGAATAACTTTTGATAGGGTGATCCGACCTCAATAATTCATGGCACATTCGAAAGCGGAGGTCATGAGAGCTTTTTTGGTACCAAATTTGAGCAAATCGGACTTTCCCCTGCTGAGATATGGTCAATCAAACACGACCCCTGGTTTTGACGCGATTCCCCAGACATGGTCACGAGGGCGGGGGATATCCTGTACTGAGAGCTCGTTCTCGGCCAAAAATTCACAGTTTCAGCTGAGTCTAGACTTTTTGAATAGAGAATGATATTGGCTACAACATGACAACATGAAAAATAACAAGAATTTATTCAGCCGTTGGCGGTAATTCAAAAGGTTATATCAAGAACACGAGTTTTTAAACTGAAATTTTCGTGTTCTTGAAGTAAACTTTTGAATTCCCGCCATCAGTTGTATGAATTCTTGTCATTTTTATATATGTTGTAGCCTATACTATTCTCTATTCAAAAAGTTTAGGCTGAACTGAAACGGTAGAGTTTTGGCCGAGAACGAGCTCTCAGCGCGAGACCCCTGGGGGGGATTTCTGGTGCGTAACACGTGTTATGCGAAGTATACGGGCACCGTTACTCCTCAAAGCATTCGCATCACGTGACATGGATTTAATGCAATGACAGTCACCATATGTAATCGTTAAGAAGTCAAATAGTATTGTTTTCCGAAGTCACTTTATGTTTGTGCATTGAATCAGAGTACTGTATTATGACTAAAATCATGTATCGAAATTTGTCAGCACAATTAAACTTATGCGTGAACCTTTCATGCTGCTTCTTATTTTATTTCGCTGAATTTTATTATCGCACAAGTAAATTTGAAAAATTGTGTGAGAAATACATTTTATTGGAATGAAAATATCGGTATTGAGGAACACAGGGCACGAATACAACGTCTTATTCGAAAATTGTCATTATTTAATGATAGCCTTCACCACAACTTCAATGAAGATACCGCACTGTGTTTTATTTCATATCCTTGTGGATATTTTTACTTCCTGCGTCACTTTCTGCACCCCTCTCGTTCCTTATCTGATCAAACGCCCTTTGATCCACAAATTTGAATTGCCCGCCGAAAATTAAGAAATACAATATAGAAAATTTGATATTTTGGCAAATTCGATCACACACAATGACATTATTAAAGTGATCGAATTTGCCAAAATATCAAATTTTCTGTATTGTATTTCTAAATTTTCGGCGGGCAATTCAAGTTTGTGGATCAAAGGACGTTTGATCAGATAAGAAAAACGAGAGATGAGGAAGGCGCGCAGGAAGGAGACGCTAATGCC
>JAQGCX010000238.1:0-20756 GCA_034700205.1 Plectus parietinus
TGATATGGTTTTATCATTATTGTTCACCAGAAATGCGTCTAATTTGATTTATTGAAATATGACTTGCTTGTAGCGCAATAAAAATTGCGAGAGTCAGAAAGTCTTAGTGAGGCAAAATTTTGTCGCATTTTAGTAAAAATGCTGGTGGCAAGGACGCTTGAAATTTTAGGAAGTAAAACCCTTTATCTAGTACTACCTAACCCAAAAACATCAAAAGAATTAGCAGCTTTGTTAAAAAATAGCTGCAGTTTCAAATGGGTTACAGATAAAACATACCTGTAACGCTGGTCCGAGGTCAGCTACATTCCGACCGGCGATCGGGGAGAGGGAGGAAGCATTTTGTGTCACTTTGTGTACGCGGTACTTTGTGTCGGGATTTTGGCGCAAAATTCAAAAAGTTTGGGCCGGAATCACAGGGGGACCCTTACTTTTTTGTCGGCCGCCCGAGGGGAGGGGGTCGCCGGCGGTCCGGCCAGGGGGGGCTGTATGTGGCTAGCCCCCCTGCTTACAGGTATGAGATAAAAGAATTCCCATGTAAATTGGAATAATTTAGCGCCGTCAACGCGACGAACGCGGGTGATGTGGTCAATGCTGTTATGGCGAAGGCCTACATCTACGGTTTCGACATCACGAAAACGCAGTTCCCGGGCTACTTGCGCAGCTACTACACACAGAATGTGAGCACGGTGAGCAGTGCAGCCAGCATCACCGTCACCAATGACGTCAACACCGTCTTCCTCAACTACATCCAATCCAACCTCGTCCCAGGACTCAGTAAGTACAGTATCTGAAAGCTTAAATTTGTTTACGACAAGACAGAATTTAAAATCGGCTCTTCCTTTTTCTTCAGGAACACCTTGCAATCAGTACATGGATATCGTCATTGTGCTCAAGTCATTCGAGACACAAGCCAACTACAACATTGTGAGCCTTGCATTCTATTTTTGCTCTTTTCTCAATTCTTGTGAACTTTGGGGGTTGGGGGAAAGTTGATTTTGACATCGAATATTTTAAGATGGTAGCCTTTCTCAGAAGGGCGCGAGCCTTAACATTTTGATTCAGCATTGTTCCTGATACCAGATGCATATTGGTCATTTATTCATCTTTTTCAGTCAACCCGATTCATTAACCAACTTTTGATACCTGTGTTCGCTACAAACACACTTGGACCCAGGGGTGACCGCTACGTCAGGCTAGCATTCATCGTCTATCATGAAGACGACATTCACATTATCTTCGGACTCGGCGACTTCACCGACGCCTCGCAGTACATCTCAGCGATTAACAACGAAATGTACCACCAACCGACCCAGGCCACGCAGCGATTGTCATTGTAAAGAATGATTTATTTTGTCAATTTATTGCCGTGCAGAGGCGTTGCTCGGGGTGACTTGTGGGGGGTAAGCCTAAGCCTAAGCCTAAGCCCCGAAAATATACTGCCGATCTTTTGTCCCTTTTGCAAGGTCCACTCTCAGCAAAATTACTCTGCTCCTCTTCCGACCAATCATAGCTTCCCCCCTGTCGTGAAATTATTGGATTTTGGCTTTCTTAGTTCGTACAAAAATGTGTAAGTTGTTTTTCAGGGCACTCAATGCAGCAAACAATGCTCTCCTTACGGCAAGAAGTTACGCCACGCGATC
Source organism: Plectus parietinus (assembly GCA_034700205.1). NCBI lineage: Eukaryota > Metazoa > Nematoda > Chromadorea > Plectida > Plectidae > Plectus > Plectus parietinus. The sequence goes on from JAQGCX010000238.1 coordinate 1,641, forward strand.
AGTCATCATCATCACTGACCGCATTGAGTGAGTTTACTTTCGTAATTTACAACTCAAACTGTTCACCCAACCTGTACATTTTCAGCGAAGCTGACAGGACGGACGCGATCACGACCAGCCAGAACGTTCAGTCAGCTTCGACTGCTGCCGTCCTCGGCGCTCAAGCGGGGCAAGTTGTGGGCTCAGGCTTCTCCGGAATTGTCAGTGGCGGCTTCACCAGCACTCCAGATGTGATGAGCTTTGACCCGGCCGGTGCTAACAGAGCTCAGGCTTTTCGTGTCGCGAATTTCGAACGTGACGGCGCTTGCGGCAATTCACTGTTGCCCACGACCACAGGTTAATATTTTGTTAAAATAATCCAGCCTAAACGTAAGATTTCAACTCTGATCTTCCTACAAAACCTTCCGAATTTTCCAAATTTTCGTTTTCATTTGGTAAGTTTCATTTTTAGTGTCGCCTCCGACCACTACTACCACGACGCAATTTTTGCTGAACATGGATCTAGTTGTTGCTATCGACGGCTCAGCAGCAATGCCGAACGCCAGCTTCGCTCAGGTAAATTTTTATGAAGCAGTGTCTTTCCTTGTCAGAGGATTGGGCAGAAAATTTAGTCGGAAATTTAACAATCTAAACCAGTATTAATTATGAGGTCCGGTAATTTTGACATGTCATAATTAAATAATTATGACTCTGATGTCAGAGTCATAGTCATAATAAATTTCTGGATTTTTAGAATCAGGTCATAATTGATATTTCGGGTCATAATTAACACTGATTTGAACACGGGTATATTTGGGAGGTCCTTTGCTGAAATGTAGTAATTTGAGATACACTAGAAACTTGACTAAGTCGGCTACTCAAGTTTGCACTCTAATACTCAAATCTAAAGTGGTGCTGCTCTGCGCACTCTCGGTAAAAATGAAGAAGTCGAACTGAGAACGTTTCAGGTGATAACGTTCCTCAGAACGTTAGTTATCCCGGCGTACTTCAACAGTATCGGCCAGGGTAACCCCGGTGTGAGAATCGCATTGGCTGTGGTTCCTGGTGGAACTGGAACTGGATATATCATCCCTGCTGCAAATCTCAATACAGTGACACACAGAGCAAGTTACCAGGGACAACTGAACGACATCAATTTTTACTATGATGGAACCACGGGTCAACTGCTCAATACGTAAGAGCAATATCATTTTCTGTCATATTTCAATAGATTGGTTGTCTGGGCTGTATGACAACTCGCGACACAACAGTTTGTGACATGATTTTTTTCCGTCAACTCGCGACACGACAATTCGCGACATGACTACTCACAGGATTGTATCTTGACCTGAAATTTTTTTAATGGCACAATTTTCTCTCACAGTGAGCAGCAATGCTTTGCAAATAAACTGACAAAATTTTAGCCCAATGTGAGCTTTTTTTGTTGAAATATTAAAAATAACTTTTCAAATCAATGGGAGAAATGTTTGTGCTTCAGTTTATTTTTGCAAAAAGCTCACACACTGGGCTAAAATTTTGTCAGTTTGTTTGCAAAGCATTGCTGTTAACTGTGACAGAAAAGTGTACCATTTAAAAAATTTTAGGCCAAGATACAATCCTGTGAGTAGTCATGTCGCGAGTTGTCGTGTCGCGAGTTGACGGAAAAAGATCATGTCGCGAATTGTCGTGTCGCGAGTTGTCATACAGTCGTGCATTTCTGTTTGCGCCGAAGCTTATCCGTACAATGCAGAAATGTGGAACTGTTGCAACAATGAAGAGAAATCATTTAATCGTTGTCGTATCGCTATTCATATTGAACGCACTAGGGCGCTGCATCAGGCATACATTTGTATTGAACGACTAGTAGGGCGTACGAAACCGCAAAATTTCTCTCTGAAAAATAAGAATTAAACCGAATCGCGCAAAGAGCGAAATCGGTGCGCACATTTCTGTTCATTTCATTAGCAGCGTATCACAAATGCACGAGAAAAGACAACAAACAACAACAACAACATTGAAATGATTCGGAATACGGTACAAAAACATGCAGACAGAAGACGTAGGACCCAATGCGCATTGGCATTCGGCCAAAAATCAACAACGTGTACTGCATTGTCTGCGCCTCGGCCGCTACGTACATTTGCGCTAAGAGGCGACGAAATCATCTCTGCAACAGCGGAAGTAAACGCTAAACAGGCGAACAAGACCACCAACGATGCTACAGTAACCACACACGGAGAAGAATGGCACAGACAAGAGCCGACCAAGTGCTAAAGATCACTTATTCTGGGAATAATTTGCGAGAAACAACAACACAGGAAACGGACAGCTAAGTGCTCGAAGGAGGGGGATTGTGCGCAGAGACACTGCAGACAAGTGCGCCCAGAGAAGAAAAGCGACGTGCACGGAAATCTCGGTCAACCGTAATCGCGAAACAGCGTAACAGAGAAAGAGGAGAAACAAGTGAAGCAGACGCGGACGGGACAGAAGACGCAGAATGATATAATGATATTCGAAGCGTTTGGAATTGAACGAAGAAGGTTCGCTGAAGGGAAGGAAGAGCTGACAGGAAGCTGAGATGGTGCCAGCACACATAAGAGCAAAGTGCGAGAGCGCGGACCATAAAAGCTGGTATTGGTCAGATGACGCTGATGGGGAAGGGAAGGGAAATTCGCATTGCCACCGCCAACAGAGATTCGAGTGCGATCGGAAAGCTGACCGAACACAAGTCGGCAACGCATTCAACAAGTGAACAGAACGAAATCGTGAACAAGTAAAGAGAAATCGGGTATTGACCGCGTGCAACTATATTCGTAATTTCTGCGAGAGTTAACCCGAATTGAATATCGTTCAAACATTAAGAATGATGTTCATGATACTCATTAATTTTCGCTGCTAAAATATAACTGAGTATCAATTATTATTATGATAGAGAGCAGGAAGTAACCATTTTCGGTAATGGTCATGCAACAAAATTGGTCGCAACGTTCTCGGTGTACGATACGTCTTCAAAATTCGGTTAACTCTCATAGAAATTACGAGTTTTCGAAAAAGTCAACAGCGGGGTCACGAGATACCATATCTCAGATACAGCAGCGTGCAGCATTCGCGGCGCCCACTCTCCCAGACGACTGGCAAAACAAAAACAACGTCGATCAACAGAAATGCCAACAGAAAAGCGACAACGTGAATACGGCGGGAACAAATAAACGCAGTCATCTGAACAATATATGTATTCCGAAATACGAAAGGCTATCAGGGAGAGAATTCTACGACGCGCAAGACCAAGGACCACCTGAGTGCACCAGACAGACCACATTTATAAACTTTTCGTACAATCGTTTCTTCCCTCCGACAAATTGGTATCAAGGTAGTGGGATTACAATCTCTCAAAGACAAAGATACCGTAGCTAATGGCTATGTACACAGTGTGCACCGTACTATTCGTCGATACGCATTGCAAGTTCCGTAAGATCGGCGGAGAGATATGATAGATAGGATACGGTAGCAAACCATGTACGAATGGGGGGAACGTGGGGGTGCGAAACGCTCCTACAAACACTTATTAGCAGTTAGCACACACGCACACATAGAAATCACAGTGAGCACCTCCCCACAGGTGAAAGATATAGCATTACACATTGTACGGTTAAGTTTCCGTCCGGGCCTGACGTAATCAACACTGATATCATCTCGGGAACAGAACCAAGAGACGCTGAGGAAGCTGGGGGAGACAGTGGGCGCGATTCGCTGCGGTCGATCAGTCGGCGACGGCCGCGGTGGACGTCGGATGCCGGAAGCCTCCGAACTGCGGCATCAGCGCCTTGGCCGTCTCACCCAAGTACGTTTGAATCGCCTCAGTCTGTCGCGCAGTTAGAAATGACGAAGAAAGCGTGTCTGAACCATGGACGGTTAGCCATTAATTCATGTCGTTGTATGGCGCAGGGCAGTCGTGCTCACCAAGACCCATTCCGCTGGGCTTCGGCGACGCGGCGAGCGGCGAGTGCAGGAAGCGCGAATCCATCGACGGCATCACCGTCACGTTCTGCAACGGGCGCTGTTCGTGCGGCGGCGTCGACTGGATCTGCTTGATCGACCCCGTCGGGGAGTCCTCGTTGAACCACGTCGTGCCGCCCGGACTGCGGTGCTGCTTCGTCTTCATGATCGTCTTGTACTCGTTGATGCGAACTCTTTTCCCATCAACCACACATGTTCGCTTTGGACGCGGTCTAAAAGTATTATTTAGAAATTAGTATACTCATAATTTATTTGACGGTAAAGAGCGTGCTGTAGAAAGCACCGTAACCCCAGAATTTTAGATGTGTAATAGTGACGAAATATCGTTGTGGGACGTTTATTAGAAATGGATTTAAGTCACAGGAAGTAATGATACTCAATACAATAAATTCTGGGTTTTGACAGCGCGCGACATTGAATTGAGATATTTTCGATCGCTTTCCGGTTAATCGTTTGAATAATTCTGACTATAGATACTGAACGTTGGTACTGTAACAGTAAAGTGCTATATTTCAGTAAAATTTTGAACTGACCGATAGCGATAATCTGGATGCTGTTCCATGTGTAACTTGCTCAGCCTAGACTGCTCCTCGTAGTAGGGCTGCTTCTCGCCATTCGACATGGCCTTCCAGCGCGCACCTGTGGAAAAAAATGCGTTGCGTCACTACGTCTCTCGTCACTGTGCCATCCATGCGATTACCGAGTATCTTGGAGATGTTGCTGTTGTGCATGTCAGGACACGCTTTAAGGATCTTGCGCCGCTCGTCGCGCGCCCACACCATGAAGGCGTTCATGGGGCGCTTGATGTGGTTAGGCGACTTAGTGCCCGTGCGCGAACTCTGTTGTTGACGCGATTGACACTGACTGTCTCCGTGCGCACCTGGCGTGCTCTTGCCAGACGATGACGGCGAATGACTGCTGAAGGCGCTGGCTGAAACCGTAAGCGGCAATTAGACAAGTTGATGGCGATTTGTATTATCAGTCATTCAGGATGTAATCAAACGTCGCGATCTCAACGACACGAACACCCTGTGGTTTGTTGATCAAGTTTTGATTGGTGCGTTTGTGATTAATCGTCAATTCGTGCAACACGCCATTGGGGGATTGGACTGTGAGCGCCGATTAGAAGAAGATTGCGATGGTCAAGTGACAACAGATGACGAACAAGTGGATCAGAAAACAGTCATACTCACTAATGGACAACACGAATGAGCGAACTGTCACGAGATCTGACCTTCGGAGCCGAACGACTGCGACACGCAGAACGGCAGACGAGACAGCAGCGACGCCGGTGAGCCAAGCGGCGAGTTTGGCTGCATCTGACAGGAAAGCCCCCCTGTCGGCGTCGACGATGACACCGGCACTGGACGCGGGCGAGACAGGTCGCGCACCACCGACTCCCTAAACAATACCACAACTGTCAGTCCAACACCAATCGACAACTCATGATCGATTACCGTTCTTGTTTCACCTTGCTCAGGTTCAGTGGCGAGTCCGCCATCTTGTCCGAGTGCGCCGTTTGCGGTGAGCGCGGCGTCTTCGGCGCCGCCGCCGCCAGACTCGCCAAACTCTGCGACATCATCTGGTTCGACTGACTGAACATGTTAGCTCCGCCGAACAGCTGATCGTACGAAGATCCTGCAGAATACACAATTGAACGTTATATACTCGTAATTTCTACTAGAGTTAACCACAAATTGAGGTTGTTCAAACAGAAAGAGTGATGTTCATGAGACAAAAAACGTTTAATAATTGAGTATCATTCATTTATATGGTTCAAATCCATTTCCTGTAATTGTCCCACAACGATTTTGGTGGCAAACGTTATAAGTGTATGGTGCGTCTTTAAAATTGGGTAAACTCGTTGAAATTACGAGAATAGTTAGATCGAAGTGACCGACCTGATGGAAAGACAAAGGGTAGCGAGCCGGGAAGCATGACACCGCCTTGCGGCGACTGCGACACGGCCTGGAATGCGGTGGCCATGGCCAGCAGACGTTGCTGGGCGGCTGCCTGGTGTTGCAGCATCATCTGCTGCTGTCGCATCAGTCCTTCGAAAGACGCCTCCGATCGCATCTCCAACAAAAAAGTTATTGTCGTTTCACCAGAAACATAAATTAGCGCGCCAACCTGCACATTTCCAATGGACGAAGTATTCGGCTCGTGGTCATCGCGCTGCGTGGACTTGGCCTGAGGCGAGCTGCTGCACTCGTCGTCCTTGATGTTGGACATGTCGATGATGGCGGAGTGTTCTTTGGACGGTGTGTGAGAGAGATCGCCGTGAACGATGCGTTCTTTGACAGAGCTGAGCTGACGGATGAGGTCGTTGACGAGCTCGATCTTTGCGGCGTGGGTCTCGACGCCATTGATGAGGTCACGGAGCGCGTGGCCGTCGATCAGGACGGTGCAGCCATGTTCCTTGGTCTGCGCCAAAATGTCCGGGATATCCGCAGAGCCCGTCGATGCGCTCGTATTCGTGTGCTCCGACATGGAACTCGCCGAACTCTTCACCGAGCCGTTCCTACCCGGCGGAGATGCCACCGAGTTGGGGGAGCTGATTCTACGCTCGTTCAAGCCAGTGTTCACCTGAGCAAAGTACATTAACCCTCTGAATATTATGTGCGAACATGCGATACGAGCAATCAATGCTACTACCGTACCTCATTATCGGTCAATGTTGACGCAATACGCCGTTTCTTTGAGTCGGGTGGAGAATCGCCGGTAACGTCAACATCGTCGCCCGTAGGCGATCGCGACAGCTGGCGGTCATCGGCGGCGGTTGAGGGGGCGTCCATCCGGTCGATCATCTCAGCGCCTTCTTCTTCTTCTTCCACTTCCGTCACTTTACTGGGCGCCGTCTTCCGACGACTGGACATGCTGTAAAGCGTCTGGTACAGTTTGTGGTTGGCGTCTCTGTCCCGCATTAGCTAATCGGCGCCTGTCCCGCCGCGGACACCATCAAAACAACGAGGATTTATGCGATCTCAACCGGCGAGCGCGCACGCAACCGCCGAATCTACGCGAACGTCCCAGCGACAAACAACACTTGTATACAAACAGCATGTGGCACTAAGCCCGGCCATCGATGGCAGAGTGGAGACAGAGTTGTTTTGCTCGGCTGGGCAGCGCTCGGTGTGGTCAGCACACATTTATCAAAGGCTTGCGATTCTCAGTGCCGCTGCCCCCGCGTCCACTGAGCAACAGTGCGGCTATGTTGTGTTCTCAATCGCTTTTATCTGGCCGGGGCGTTTTTGCGCGACACGGCGGAGTCGCCGAACGCCGGCGCGCGGATAATAATTCCGCTCTCCGACCGCCAAGCCGGCGGCCCAACGGCGTCGAAAGTCCGAATGGCGATTCGAGCGCGAAAACAAGCGGAGCACGCGAACAAGCCGACTTCCAGACCACTATGCGCATTCCAGCCCGTCGACTCAGAACCGCGATAAAGCCCCACGACCCGCTCTTGCGTCGCCCACGCAGCGCCACTGATTCACCTTTACGCAGTTCATTGAGCATCATGAAAAACAGACCAGGCGCCCCACTGCCGCACCCAAGTTTTCGCCGACCGACTGCGAGCAGCGGCCGTCACACAACTGGCCATCCACGCCAGTCGAACAGCGAACATGCAACACGCAACTTCTCATGACACCATCCTCGAACATTGACACTCAATATCGCATGAGACCAACCGCCCTTGCACAAACCGACTGAGCACATCAGGCGCCGGCCGGTGGTTTTGCTTGTTAGCCGTCTGGCCGGCCGTGGCGCGGACACAAAGGCGCTCCATGATCGAATTCGCCCGTCTGACCGTTACGCAACACAGCACTGACCGCGTCGACCTCGGCCATCGACGCGCTAATGAGCATGCCGAATAATTACTGAACGGCGCGTCCAACAGCGGACACGCGATATTCAAGGGGAAGAAGAGTGTAGCACGAAAGTTAGCGGACGCGTGACGGTGAACGAGTCGATGGAGCCGAGATCAGGTGTGGTCCTCTGGAGCCTGGGGGGGGACCGTGGATCGGAGATGGAACGGGCGATCGAACACCGTCTCATCGTGCTCAGTCTAACGAACAGCCGCGTCTCGACTCGAACGCACAATGCTTACATGGGCTTACATAAGCGGGCTGGGACGGTCGATTGAACGCGTAACAATCATTCGTCGTATTGTCGTTGGGTGCCCGGGTCCCGTGCCCGTCGTCGTTACCAGACTATTCATTATAAATGATATTAACAGAGCAGTTGTGCGTTCGCCGCTCTCGTGTGACCCTCGGTAATGCCTGACCGCCTTCTCAACAACAATAGATCATCTGGACGCCCGATCGAAACGCGACCGAGGTGGTGGGAAGGAACCGGGCGTCGGCACCGAATCGAAATGACTGCCTACGGCGCACCGATCGCGCGATGGGCGGTAAACATGCCGAACGAGGCGTCGTGCCGATTGCGCCTAGCACGGGACGAAAGGAGACAATCGAAGGCAAATTAGAAGCGCCGCTCGACCGTCGTAGACAATTACCAGCGCATTGCGAGTGCCATCCTGCCATCCGTCCGCAGCTGACCTGCGCCCGCCTCTGCGCGACAAAGCGAGAAGACACGTCGACTCATCCGTCAAGTCGCGAGTGCGCCGATCGCTACCGTAATCGATCGCGCCACGATCGGACGCGCGTCGACAATGTGTCCGGCGCTCCCGAGCGATTAATACGAGAACAATCGGTCGCCGGCGACTCGCGACGATCGTCGTCGACGCCATGGCGACCGAACGGCCGATGCAACGAACAATCAGGAATCGCTCGACAACAGCCGTCGATCTGCACGTGTTGCCGCTCATTTCGACCCAGCAGCGCCCATCGTCTCGACGGGACAATTTCGCGCGAACGACGCCTGCGGCCAACGCCGTCCGCCGCGCACATTCCGTTTAGCAACCGAAACGATCGCTGCCGATGGTCGCCTAGCGGACAATGAAAACGGCGCGCCGCCTGGGACGAAAACAATCGCACCGGACGAAAGAAGCTGCCTATGCGAAAAAGAGAGCCGCCTCGTTGGTTGAGATGCTGTTCGCATGTGCGCGCCAGACGCGAGCCGTCGACCCGACCACCCGGTGGAGATGAGCCGACAGTTCGCTCAACGGCGCTCTGCTCGACAACAATGGCTTTCGGCACCGCGCCGACATTCTCCGATTACAACGGCGCTGAATAATGGATGATTGACTGGGCTGGAGGAGCGGGGGGACGGCCGTCGTGCGAAAACGGACCGACGGCGGCGGGCGGCAAACGGCTTATGGCGCTTTGTCGACGAGCAACAACCGATCGCGAACAGCGCTTTGTCTTCTGGTCGCGCCGCATAACGAGCAGCAGCAGCAACAAAGGATGTGCGCCTGGCTGGATTGCGTTCGGGTGCTAACGAGTCGCGACTAAGAGAGGGAGAAAAGGCGCTACTCATGAAGGCGGACGGCACCTGATACGACCAGCCAACACGGCGACTTCGCCTGCAGTGCCACCGAAGGCCGACGACGGGGTGGTCGTGCGAGGACGGACGAAGCCGGCCAGGCTGATGACCAGAACAACACGCGCGAGCCGCCCGTCTCTCTTCCTGCCCAACAATTTCCATTTCACTAAGAAGATCATCTGTCGGATTCGATCAATCCGCCACTAAGACACTAAGACAATTCCCAATAAAAATTCCATTAGTGCCGGGCGCGCGGACAAACGGACGCATGAAGAACAAGCTGGAGGCAAGAGGAACGGAGGACGACTCGACTCACCGCCGCGCCCAAAGAGGGACGGCCGCACACAAGTCAACACGGCGTGAAAGCTGTTGGACCCCGTTGAGGCTTATGGGAAGCGAAAACGGACCTGGTCGGCGGGTCCAAGCGCAGGAAACAAGGGCCATTATCCAACGGCCCGAGCTTTCGTCTCTAATTCTTATGGATTCCCTGCCCGCCCCTTCTTCGCCATCCCCGATTATGTTTATGGCGTCGCGCCGGTCGATTCGCTCGTCGCACCCACCACACATCCCGCCGCCCTCCGTTCGGGATCAGCCCTGTATCGCGTTTCCGTCTTGATGGCGGCTCAGAGGACGCTTACTCAATTGTCGCAATCCGCCGTCATCCGCGCTCGTTCCAGCAGCGTCGAGTGGCGCCAACGAGCGTACGCCGCGGCCACGGATGCGCACCACAATCGTTCACGCACAACAACGACCCGAACCAGGGAGCTGCTCGCTCCCCCCCCCCCCGGCCGACCGCGCGGACGCATCTGGCAGGCACACAAAGGGTTTATGGTGTTTATTCTGCGGCCCGCTCTATTGCTCATCAATTGCGAAAAACAACGAAACAGATCGCAGCGCGCGGAAGCTTCTGCCTGCACGCATAATGGCGGACCGCGGAAGCAGGCGGATCCCCATACGGCCTCCTCGAACGACCGTTCTTTGTGATCGGCACGCCCATTCGCTTACCCGAAGTAGCTCGACGGCTGTTGCCTTCGGTCGGCAACGGTGCACAAGGCGGCAGGACGGAGGCGAATGAACGACAGACGGTTGTCAGAGATTGCGGTCGGGGCGCTTCGGGGCGTCGGCACAATGCGACCGCTGACAAATAGCGAATGGGAAGGCTTGACGCAAGTGCGGCCGAGCGGGACGATGGCGGCGTGGAATAAAAGCCTAATGGACCAGTAGGGCGAGTAAGGTCTCCGTCATCCACCGTCTACGGGACACGACGTCTCCGGTCGACGGCGGAGGAGCGCCGAGAACGAATCAAACGCCAGAGACAATGTGGCACAAAAGGTTTCCAAATGATTGAATTTTAAAAATGCATAAGCGCCCGCGTGCTGCGACGACATTAAGACGCCGTCGCCGCGACCCTCGAGCAGCAGCAAAAGTGCTTTGTCGGCGCGGCGCCGACGGCATCGGATAGCGCCGTCGGGACAGATTGCACTGGCGCCGACCACCGACGCATGTAGCAGACGCACGGCGACAGACACAAGCGGCGGACCGGCAACGCTCGGCGCGCCAGCAGGAAGCCGCCTGACAAAGCCGCGTAAAGCGACCGTGTTTGTCTCGCACAATGCACATTACGTTGCGCTGTGACGCACACGTCAAGCGCTCACTAATTGCGTCTCCGCATCAAACGACCCTCACCGCAAACAAAACCCCGTCGCCACGCCTCAACAGGCAACAACTACCGTATCTACACTGACCCGGACATCAGGACGCTAGCACCACGAAGAGCGCGCCGGAAGAAGCGCGACTCGGCCGCCACTCACGCCCATTAACACCGGACGCGTGATTCAACAACGGCTATGCCACCGGTCGCAACAACAGAATCGCTCCGATGCAAAGACATTGGCAAGACGCGTTCTTCCGACACGATCGGGGAAAAACGACCACATGCAAACTGGAAAAACAACGCTGAGACACGCAACCACTGTTGCTCCCACACCACAAAGAAATTGACATTCAATGCTCCATAGAGATACTAGGAGGCCGGATGTGTTTTGATTGCGTAATTTTGTAAAATCACAACAGACGGATGCAAAATATTTTGCTGGCGACTTATTCACGTGAAGATAAACACTTAATTTCGTTGTTGGAAAAAAATAAAAAGCAGTATTTTAATTTTGGTGATAAGTGCAAAATTGAAAACCACACGTACCAGAATGATATCATCTTTTTCAAAAGTTTTACACAATCGGTTTTCCGGCCAGTAGGCGAAGATCGAATAGCCAAATGACATATGATATTTGAAAAACCAGATGGATAAAATAGTTGGTTAGAGTACAAGTTGAGCTGAGATGATCGCAGAGAAATTGGATTTTGGGGAAAATAGCGGGTGAGTGACGCCGATGAGACGCGCTAGGGTGATGAGCCGCCGCTTCGTCACAGACGCACAAACGACAACAAACGCGGGACGCGGCGACAGCGATAAGTGCATGTACGGGCGCGGTGTCGAACGAAACAAAGCGGACGCGCACCGAACGGCGGCGTCTGACAATCACGCGCCCGTCGTCAAAGTCGCGCGCGCTTCCGGACCAACGCGAACCCGCTCAAACAGCTCACAACAGCCGCTGATAGCAGAGAGCTACGATCGGGGCTTGTGCACAAAAGGGGACGACGGCAGCAGTAGGCCGTCTAAGAGAGCAGCGGACCCATGTGCGGACGACGACAATAGACGGACGCAATTGGAATCGCCGTTGGTTGGGCCGTTGCTGAACGGCACGGCGCCGCACATGGAGCATGGACGCCGACCGACGATACTAAAAATTCCGATCGATAAGCCCCAGCGACAATAAAGCGCGCGCTGCGTCCACGGACAATGGCGCTTCGGGGTATTGTGCACGGCCGACGTCCGTCGGCTCACAATAATCAAGCCGACCGCCGTCCGATGAGGTACGCCGCCATCGCGTCCTCTCGACCGCCGTCTCGTCCCGGCTAAATCATTAAAACCGGACCGACAACGCCAATCGACCGATCGTATCATCGACGCCCCACAATTCGCAGCCTGGCACACGGCCGCGGCTGCTTCATTGCGCTCTCGCACAATGCCGCATTGTCCCATGCGATCTGCTTCGATCACATGAAGCCCTGCCGGACAGCGCATGGATGTAATATCGGAACCACGGCGACCAGACCGAGGAGAGAAATACTGTAATTAACGCAAAAGACTCCGGGTCTGATCGTCGTGATCTCGATATTACCCCATAGACTGACAGGAAGCGAAGACGAAGAACAAGTGGTTGGGAAGAGACTAGTCAGGAACGCAAGGAACGATCGCGCAACCAACGGGCGAGACAACGACTCCGTTGGAGAGAGTGTTGGAGGTCGTCGGCGGAGACAAAAGACTGCGGGAATAATCGGCAAAGGCCTTGGGACGAACCGGGCCAACAGGGGTCAGAGATAGCCGGTCGTCGGCGACGCCCGACTCGGCCGCCGTCGACAAACAATTCTGCTCGGCCGTCGCGTTCGACCGACCATGCGCCGCTATCGATGATATCTCAAGCGAGCGACGGCGCAACAATAGTCGCTGACCACTACACTTTACACAGGCGTCGTCCGTCGGGCGTCCGTCGCAAACACCGCCCGTGCGTCGACTTCCTTGACCGGCGTCCACTCCGCACTCAGTCTGCATCGTCGCCGCTATCTCACCGACGCCGCGATCCCCCATCTGATTTATCGCAAACCGACGCCAACCTCGCCGCCCGCCCTGTCGACTTCTTGTCGCTCGTCGCCGACCATTGTCGCCCAAAGCAGTCGTCTCTGCTCTGACTAACCGCCGCTCGTCGCTCGGCGCGACCCCAGCACAAAAGCGTCTTCTTTTTCTTCAGCACTCCTTTTTCTTGCAGATGGAACTTTATCTACCGCGTGCCATCTTTGTCCACGCCAGTCATGATTCGCGGAACCGTTCGTCATACAAATACCGGCAAACAAAGCGAACCAACGCCGTAGTACCAATCGCTGCGCCGTTCTGGCCCACGCCGCGGGCCGAAAGCGATGGAGAGCGGCCGTTTCGAATACATCGGCTTCTTTTTTCCCCAGCGCATTGTCGCCGTCGACAATACCAAGCGTATGCGGCACGTTTCCGCTGTTTATGTTCGTATTTATGCGCACGGGGCGCTCATTGTTCACATAGGCGTTCAATAGCGCTCCGACCAAAGCCGTCCCGGCAGTCATCCCATTGTTCGATGGGTATCGTTTCGCACGACTGCCAACCCCAAACACATTAGATTTCTACACGCGCCATCGACCATCGGCTACATGGAACGAGTGCTGAGGCAACTGCACACGCATTTGGGTCGGACACAATAGGAATAGAAACGACGTACCACTGGCGACAAGGACGTTGATGGACTCCAGCTGCGACCGAAGTAAACGGGACGAAGCAGGAAACTGAAGGCGGTGGATGAAACGGGGAGGGCGGTCAGTGGCTTGGCACTTCCTACAAACGAGAACTGGCGATGAGAGCGACAGAGAGTGGACAAAGTCCAGCGGAGAGGGCAGCGACGGCTCGCGACGCGCGCAAACAGCGTCGGTGTCGCCGAGTCCGGCTATCTGAAAGTCGCCGAAACGGCGCTTCAATGCAAACACCGGACCGACCGACGGACGAACGGCGCGCGACCGCCGCTCTGTTCCTCCCTCCATTGCCGCCCTATTCTGCTGAGTCAACAAATCCCTTACAATAGATTCCGGGGCTGCCCAATTCACCGCCCGTTGGTCAACACTGTCGCCGACCAGTCGCTGACCGGCTTGTGTCCTCGTCGACTTTTTCCGCCAGTTTCATCGTCAAATGACCTCATCGCTGGACCTGTTCTCTCTCTCCGTTCTCAGCGCGTAGCCGATACTCTACTCAGACGAAAACACCGTCAAAACCGCTCGACCCCATTCTCGCCACTGGCCGGCTCTTCACACGGTGGCGTTAATCGACCGCAGTTGGCAAACAACGTTGCAACCAGCCACTACTTCCCTGTGTCTGCTCCTCCCTGATCCACCTGTCGCATGCTGATCACTCACCACTACCGTACCGCGCACGCTCATGCAAACAGCGCCACTGATCCAGGATCTCTGAGCTGAGCTTCTCTATGCGGAGACGCAATAACGGGCGACAATCGAACAACAACACGTCGGCCCGCGACTCGACAAGAAACCCGATCTGCAGCGACATTCGTATGGTTACTGACCGCAAGCGCGGCGACCTCGATCACATCAAAGTGTGATACTACCACCAGGACGCCGTGCGTTGCACAACACAAACACACTTGGGGTGTCTTCGCTGCGCGCATGACCGCTAGCCATTATGATCTATGCAGCATCGCTCAAAGTCCACATGTAAACAAAACTTTGATCAGGACGCCCTGCTGCTGTCTGCAGCCGCCAGACCACAGATCGCACCCAGCGTATCCTCGACAATGCCGTGCAGCAAGTGAAGAAGGGCGGAGAAGAATGCGAAGATGCGTCGGCCTTGCCATCGGCAAACAATTAAAACAATGCGGTGAATGGGCGTATGGGGAGAGAAACGGGTTTCGCCTGACTCACACTTTCATCCACTATTCCATATCGTCGGCGCAAAGGCATTTTTACCGCTCGCGCGCCATCGACAACAATACGGACGGGTAAATTCTTTGTTGACATCGCCGGGGCGGGTGTCGATCGCGAGAAGCGCGGGCGTCCCTCACTCCGTAAGCACAAGAACAGCTGGCCATACGGGTCGGCGGAGTCTCAGCGGACGACTGGTTACGGTTTGTTACCGCGCTAAAGTGCCGAGAGGACGCGTGTGCGAAGAGGCGATGGCCGGTTCGCTTGTGAGAAACATTCACAAAGGCGACGACGACGCCCAGAGACGCGTACAAAAGTTTACGCAACTAATACCGCAGCAAGTGGTCAACGCAAACACCGGCCGCCACACTGGGCTTCCTGGTCTATTGGCCGACACCAGCCGTTGGTCAGCGCCCCCGAAACAGTCATTGTCCGGCGCATAAACGCCCTTCTGACGTCATCGACGAGGAAGTGCACGCGTCGTCCGACGTTTCAGCCACCCAGCGGCTTTCGGCGCGGACGGCGGTGAAATGGACGAGACAAAAGGGAGTCAAATCGTCGTCGCCTTCTTTGGAGAGACGCGGCGATGGACGGCGCAGAGGGGAGTGACGACGCGGGGGTCGTCGAGACGCAAGACAATCGAACCTGTTCGACGCGCGCTGTATGATGTGACCGGCAAGGCGAGTTTCGGCGACGCAGGGTGCTTCTTACTGCCAGACGACGGCGGCGCGCCGCAGCAGGTCGTCCATTTTCGAAAAATTCGCCCGTCGAATCGGCGCCATTGTCGGGAACAGGGAAGAGGCGATAAAGGCAGCAAAGGGCGACACGACCGACAGAGAGAGGAGAGCGTCCGGCATTGCTCGACTGCCCCCGTACAATCGGCGCGCACAAACGACAAATGCTACACAATAGACGGCGGCCACACTTTGGCAATCTAAAATTCAGATGTTCAATCGTCGTTGACGCCGGTCGGGGATGCGCCGCACCGGAAAGGACCGAGGGGTGAGACCGCATTCGACCGTCGGCGCGACAATCGCCGTCGACGCACGAATTAGCGCGAATCCGACCACCGTCGCCACTTTTGTCATCGCGTCTGCCATTCAATTCGGCGTCTCTCTCCGTTGCGCGATGCGTGTCCAAGTGGTAATGCTTGCCACTTGCACTTCTTCCTGCCACTTCACCTCCATCCACCCCGACTCGCTCGGTTTCATCTCCCCCGACACTCTGAAGAATAGTCAGAATTCTTCCAACGTTTAACCGGAAAGCGATCCAACACCCCTCAATTGAATGTCTTGAAATGGATTCCTATATATTTTCATCAACACGCGCACCATTACCAATAGTGCATACGAATCCATTCCAAATTTCGAGTTGAATAACCTGCACATCCTGGCTCGCCATCTAGTTCCTAGCAGTTTTCGGCTATTGCTAAGCCGAATTGACAAAAACTAATGTGATTGTCTGAATGCATATAAAAAGCCAAAATTATGTTTTGACTTGAAAACCCCTTATAGTCCTAGTTTTTCGAACGGTTAACCGGAAAGCGATCGAAACCCCTCAATCGAATGTTGCGCGCTGTCAAAATTCAGAATTTATTGTACTGAGTATCATTAATTCGCATGATTTAAATCCATTTCAACTAAGCGTCCCACAACGACATTAAGTTACTACTGCACATCAAAAATCGTGGGGTTACGGTGCTTTATACAGTACGCTCTTTAGCGTCAACGAAATAATGAGTATAAAACTGAGCCGTGGACGAATTTGCTGAGAAGTTATTTGTTGCCTTTCAGCCTAATCAAAGAAGAGGAGCAGCGACCAAAGTACAAGCAGCTGGAAGCGCTGAAGTTCTACAAGAAGTACGACGTGAAGGAACCGGCGCTGATCGAGCAGACGCGAGTGCGGATCGGCGACTACGTGGCGTGCGTCCTCGACCAGGCGTCTGTCGCCGCGCTCGCCGAGCAGCGCCTCAACTGGGTCACTTTCGACAATGCCAACGGACCCAATTAAACGTCGCACTCTGCCAATTTTCTTCCTCCTTCGTTTCAACATCGCATATATGCTTCCGAGAGGTAATGGTTGCGTAACTTTCCACTAATTCAGATTAAATCAAAATGCACGGAAGGTTAGCGAATTTGACACGCTCAGTACGAATTTTATATAACCTTTGTTCTCGGCTTTGGCTTTGTAAAGCGCGTCTGTTGGACGATTTTGCTCTTGGAACGCGCGCCTTACTTAGCCTAAGCCGAGAACTTAAGTTATGTTACATAATATTCATACTTAGCGTGCTAAATTATCCCTTCCCCAGCAGTTTCACAGTCAAATTCGCTTACCTTCCGTCCATTTTGATTTATGACCCGTAAACCGTAAACTACAAGAGTGCCGGATACGGTAATTTTTCTGAATTAGTGGAACTTACTCAATCATTACCCTTCTGAGACGCGTAGTCGTCTGTGGTAACGGTGTACTCTGAAGATTCCTTCTTATCTCATTCATTTACTTGTGCGTTCTTGTTCGCGTCTATCTATTCTGCGTCGTGTCCGTTTCGCTGGGGCAGTGCCCAGAAAGCCGTCGATGCTATTCAGTAGACGCGGGCGGTGATTCTTGCGTGTTAGACTGTTGCATTTGATACTTCAAGTACCGTCGCTGTTGGGTTTCGATTAGACTCTTCGTTTTTGTTATGCATTCTTGATCAGACCCGCTTAACTATGGTACTGATAACGTCATGCTCATAGTTATGCCGGACTCACCAAGAATGCATAACAAAAACGAAAAGCCTAATTGCAGAGGCGCAGTTGCTAGCATAGGTGTACTTGGGGATAGAAATTTGCATATGCAAATTAGGCAAAATTACGGTATTTTTGGGCGGGAATTTAAAAATTCAAAAAAAAATTTGACCTTTGGGACCGGATTTCGAGGGATGTTCGGAAATTCCGCTCACTTTCGACTTTGGTTAGGGGTTAACCCCCCACCTAACCCTCCAGATACACCTATGATTGCTGGCGCTTGCTTTTCTCGTTCTGCCGTGATCGATATGCGCGTTTCTTTCATTGGTGCAAATTGTCATTCTGCTTGCAATTTGAGCGACACAAAAATTGTGCAACCACCTCAAGTCGCAGTCGAGTTGTTCATGTGCACGGGAGCATTTGATGAGCGCATGTTTGACGTTTGTATTCGCTCGCAAGTTGTATCTGTGCAGTCCCTCCTACACGCCGTGCTCCGTTCCGTTGCCGGTTCCTTCCATAGGTGTACTTGGGGGATACGGTATTTTAGGCCAAAATTTGAACTTTAGGTCAAAAATGCGGTATTTTTGGCCAAAATTTTAATTTCTGCCCAAAAATATTAGGTATTTTAGGCCAAAATTTGAATTTTAGGTCAAAAATACCATATTTTTGGCTAAAATTTGAATTTCTGCCCAAAAATACCGTAATTTTTAGGATTTCCGACCCCCCCCCCTCGGATTTTAGGTTTTGAATTTTCGACCAGCCAGCCTCGGAACTCAAGTACACCTATGGTTTCTTCGTCTGATCGAACGAACGATGAATGCCGATGCTCATGCAACCTTGTCAATTGTTTTCACTACTGTTGCAGCGTGTCTGTGGTCGTCGACTGCATTTGGTGTACAGAATTAGTAAAGTATTTGCCAATCGCTTTGACTAATGGGACATTTCTCTGTTTATTCAGTGCAGAATTCGCCGTTACCGAAGAAAGAACAAATTTGTCTTTTATGCGAGAAATGTTTTCAGATGCGTTATCCGGCCGAGGCGCCGATTAGTAAATCGACTCGATTTATCGACCGTTACAATTTGCGACGATTCTCTCCGAGAGCCATCCCTCTGGGAAGTTGGGCGGTGATCGGCCTGGTCACATTGACATCTGTCGCGTCCTACTATATGTTCATTTACCCCAAGATTCATGAGAAATATTACCGTAAGTGTTCGGTTGCTGTTTGGTAAGGGATGGGCATACTTGAAACGGTCCGTTTTGCGACCAATTACCAAGAATAAATATTGCGCGATCAAGAATCTATAATTCATTCTTGGTAATTGGTTGGCAAAACGGGCCGTTGGAAGTATGCCCAACCTTTTAGAATAGCAATAGTCG